>BQNB010202289.1:0-10848 GCA_026074375.1 Tanacetum coccineum
GGGATGTCAAGTCACAAGAGGATTTATGTTACACCCTCTCACACAAAGAAGATTTTTACTAACATGAGAAGGCAAGGAAAGGACTTTTCTGGAATGGAAACACCCTTATTTCCAACCATGGTGGTTCAAGCTCAAGAAGAAATGGGTGAAGGTTCAGCAATGCCAACTGATCCCTATCACACACCCATCATTATTCAACCTTTATCATCTCAACCTCAAAGAAAACAAAAATCTAGGAGGTCAAAGAGACAGGACACTGAGGTACCTCAGCCTAGTCATCCTATAAATATAGCAGATAAGGCTGTCCATGAGGAGCCTAGTATGCAACTTAAGAAATTGATGGATTTTTGTACCAAATTGCAACAAAGAGTCCTTAACCCGGAGAACACAAAGACTGCTCAAGCTTAGGAGATTACAAGTTTAAAGAAGAGAGTAAAGAAGTTAGAGAAGAAAGGAGGGTCAAGAACTCATAAACTCAAAAGATTATACAAGGTTAGTAGATCTGCAATAATAGTTTCCTCTAATGAAGCTAGTTTGGGTGATCAGGAAGATGCATCCAAACAGGGGAGGAAAATTCATGATATTGATGCTGATGAAGACATCACCCTAGAGAATGTTCATGATGCTGAAATGTTTGATGTAAATGATTTACATGGTGATGAGGTGTTTATTGAAATAAAAGTTTATGTTAAAGAAGTTAGTATTGTTGGTAAAGTTAATACTGCTAGCATTGCTACAACAGTTAGTGCTGCTACAATAACACTTAGTGCTGCTACAATAACTGAAGATGAAATAACTTTGGCTCAAGCACTAGCAGAATTGAAAAGTGTAAAACCTAAGGTTACTACTGCTACAACAGCAACTACTAAAGGAATTCTTCTTCAAGAGCCAAGTGAATCAATAACAACAACAACAACAATTCCTTCAAAGGACAAGGGTAAAGGTATAATGGTTGAAGAACCTGTGCAGATGAAGAAGAAAGATCAAATCAGCTTTGATGAATAAGAAGCTATAAGATTACAAGCTAAATTTGATGAGGAAGTAAGGCTTGCAAGGGAAAAAGATGAAGCCAATGTAGCAATGGAATGACATTCAGGCTAAGATTGAGACTGATTATGAATTGGCTCAAAGACTGTAAGCAGAGGAGCAAGAATAGTTGACTGTTAATGAGAAGGCTACATTGTTTCAACAACTCTTGAAGAAAAGAAGAAAGCAGTTTGCAGCTAAGAGAGAAGAAGAAAAGAGAAATAGACCACCTACAAGAGCTCAACAAAGGAGTATTATGTGTACTTACATGAAGAATATGGTAGGATGGAAGCCCAAAGACTTGAAGAGAAAGTCCTTTGCAAATATTCAAGAATTGTTTGACAAAGCTTTCAAGAGGGTGAACACCTTTGTTGACTTCAGAACAGAGTTGGTGGAAGGCACTGAAATGGAAGAAAGTTCCAAGAAATCAGAAGTAATGGAAGAAAGTTACAAGAAAGCAGAGATAGCACAAGAAAGCAGTTCAAAAAGAGCAGGAGATGAGCTAGAACAAGAGAATGCAAAGAAGTAGAAGGAGGATGATGATCAGGAAGCAGCTAAGATAAAAGAGCTCATAAAAATTATTCTTGATGAAGAGGAAGTAGCAGTTGATGCTATACCTTTAGCTACTAAGCCTCCAAGAATTATTGACAGGAAGATTGTTAAAGAAGGAAAGATCAGCTACTATCAAATTATAAGAGCTAATGGAAATTCAAAGAGGTACTCAGCCTTTATTCAGATGGTTAGAAGCTTTGACAAGGAAGATTTGGAAACTCTATGGAAATTGGTTAAAGCTAAGCATGGGTATACAAGGCCAGAGGAGGGCTATAAGAGAGTGTTATGGGGTGATCTAAAGACAATGTTTGAACATCATGTAGAAGATGCAGTGTGGAGGAATTTACGGAAAACAATGTGTTGGTTTGGAAGCTATTTGATTCCTGTGGAGTACACTTTGTGAGGTTTCAAAATCTGCATGTCTTTATGTTGGTAGAGAAGAGATATCCCCTTACACCTGCTACAATCACATATATGCTGAATAAGAAGCTGCAAGCTGATCATTGGAATGAAATGTGTTATCAGCTTCTTAAGCTCATCACAAAGCAACTCAAGAATCAATGAAGTGTTTGGAAGCATCCTCCTGGTGATTAATGAAGCTTTTAATGAAGAAACTTGATGATTTTGAAGATAAATATCAAGTTTAGGGGAGGATTGTTGGGATTAAAAGACTTCTTGATGATCTTAGAGTTACTGCTGCTAAGGTTTGTGTTACTACTGCTAGCATAAAGTTAGTGTTGTTCATTAACTCTAATGAAAAATATGCTAAGTAGTTAGTACTGCTAGTGTAACTTAGTTACTACTGCTAGTGCAACTTAGTACTGCTAGTGTAACTTAGTACTGCTAGTGTATATTAGTACTGCTAGTTACTACTGCTAGTATATGTTAGTACTGCTAGAGTAAAGTTAGTACTGCTGGTGAAGATTGAAGAAAATATTCTAAGTAGTTACTACTGCTAGTGTTCAGAGTTAATGCTGCTGGTAAAAAGTTACAACTGTTGAAAGAATACAACTGCTGAAAGGATAAAGATTGCTCAGAAAAGATAAAGATTGCTTAAAGATCAAAATTACTTAGTTGATAAGGATTATTATTTATAGAATAGATCTTTAAGAATATTCTAAGTTTTTGTAATATATTGTAAATCGACTAGGACTCCTTGGTGTATAAAAGGAGGTCCTAGGGTATAGAGTTTTATGTATAAAAAACGAGTCATACATAAAGTTGTTCATACCTTTAAGGTTTTGTAACTCTAATACTAGTTAGAGTATTCGTATTAATATATTGAAGCTTTTGTTTTTTAATCTGTGTGTTCATTAGAATTACTGTTTCATTGAAGAATTCTTCTTATATTAAAGATTAGATTCCGCATAATTTTTAGTATTATCAAACAAAGTTTCTATCATAGTTGTATAGGATTTATCTTGCATAACTAAACCTTACACAAGCTAAGAAATTCAAGATCCATTCAAGTGGGATCCAACAAGAGTATTTACTCCTGGGACAAAACAAGGTCCGCCTAAGTCTAGAATGATATTCCTCTTCGAGATTAGAATCATTGCATGATAAACAAACCAACTTCTAATCGGATTGAATGATGATATATATAGTTTTCTTATTATAAGCTCGACCGTCTTTTATCTTCTGTTAATTTGCTGCCGTAGGGTTAAGTGTCTTGAAATTGATTGTAGTCATCAACAATCCGTGCAGTCTCTCAGGCTGACATCCCCTTTTTTATCGGTTTGAATTAGGTTAGAACTACCATAGGATGAGCATATATTTGACTAAGATATTGACTTATACACTAGATTGGATAAACCAAATAATATAAATAAAATTGAGAGATTTAACCTCGCGTTAAACTGTTCGTACACTTCTTTTCCCGATCTACCACCGATGGGTACATGCCGATAAGTGTTGTTTTCGGTTTAGTCGCAAAATATAAATCTTAAACTTGAATCATAAAAATATTACCATCACAACGGACACATCAGAGATCAAACATGAATGACTAGAGAGAAAGTTGTGTGTGTATAGATGGGAAAGAAATGGGAAGGAGATTGCTTGCTCCTTTTGGTAATAATCCTAGGTTTTATGTTTTGCATGGTTAACTAAAACTTAATATGGTATTAATTGGAGCATGGGGCGGGGTGGACGGCATGTGATGTATTAGGGAGGTACAATGTTTAAAATTTGAATAATGTTATACGTGTATGTATTTGGTTAGTATGGAAAATGTGGTATGGTTTACATTCATGCATGACAGTTCTAATCTGCCAATAAGCGTAAGCGTTTTACGTAAAACTCGCAAACTAAAATATGAAGAACTTATAAATTATCTTCGTAATAGTCATACAACACATATTTGACATAAAGTTATATTTGTTTAATGCTTGTTTACGTTTAAAGTTGTTTTTCAGTTTACGCGATTTAACTTAACAGTTATAATTAAAAGTAAACACAAAAAGGTTCAAAGTAAATAGTTTTGAGTTTATTGACGTAAAATGACCTACTATGTGGATTTGACTGTTCCTTGTTTAAAAGACTTTTGTCTCTGAAATTCTGTTTGAGTTGCCTTCCAGGTGGTGTTGTTAAGGGGTGTGGGTCCGTGTTGCGGAATGCTTATTAATCCTCAAAAATGTGGTAACAACTTCGTTTTTTATTACAAAGAGTCTATCGACGGTTTCAAACTCCTTGTTTATACCATGAAGATTTTTGTTCTCAACATTCTCCTTCTTAATTTCTTTAACTTGAGCGTTCAAGATTTGTAACGGTGGGTTAACATTTATTGTTGCGACTAAAATTCGACTCCTAGTGGCCTTATCCTTTCCGTTCAGTTAAAGCATAGCTTAATTACTTGCCCCTACAGGGGGTAACGAATCTCTACTCCTATGATGCGGTCGCGACTACTAAGTTCCATGGTATTACGTCGATGTTGAATGGGTGATTTAGTGAATTCCTTAATGGCGGCTAAACTCGTTGGCGGATTGCCCTGGCAAATAGTGATGCGTCTTGAATTTTTGGCTTAGGATTTAGCATACGATGATGTCGATTTATTTAGTACGGGTGTATTAAAGTCTACGTGTAATATGATTTCTAATTTGCTTCCACGTGACAGAACATTTTATGAAACACTCACAAAACTTTGCTTTTCGGGGAATATAAGTGCAAAATTGTTTTGACAAAAGTTTTCAGGTGATTATTCTTAGCACGGCCCTGATTCTTCCTAAATTAGACATAGGTGATCCGGCTATGCATAATTGGGGACTAACCATGCAATGCTCATTTTCGTCAAACTGATGTTATGTATATAGTAGTATCAAAATAGTTTTATATTGTGACAAAATAATTCACAAGATGAAAACAAGGTAGTTTATAGGATGACAACAAAATAGTTTGCGAGATACCCGTAAGATGGTTTATAAGACAATAGTTAAATAGCTCATGTGGTGGTAGTAAAATAATTTATGTGATGAAAACAAAATAGTTTCGTAAAATAAAAACAAAATGATTCATAAGGTGATAGTAACGTGGTTTTTGAGATGATTGCAAGGTAGTATATAAGATGTCAAGAAAATAGTTTATAAGTTGATAAAAGGATAGTTTGTAGAATGATAGTAATTTTGTTTGTAGGATAATAGCGAGATAGTTTATATATAGTAAATTAGTTTTCAAAATAATAGTTGAATAGTTTATAGGTGATGGTAACTTGGTTTATAGAATAATAGCGAAACTGCTTATAAATGATGGCAAAATAGTTTGTGAGATGGTAGCAAATTAGTTCGTAAAATGGTAGCTTAGTTTATGAAATAATAGTGAAATAGTTTATAAGGGATAGTAAAATTTTCATAAGGTGATGGTAAAATAATTTTTATGGTGATAATAAAATAGGTTATTAAGTAATAGCGATATGGTTTATATGATAGTAGGAAATAGTTTACAATCGAAGAAAGAAGATTTGGTGTTCAATTGTGAAGATCGTTTAGAACTCATCTAGGATTAATAATATATAAAAATAACAAAGGTTGTTGTTGCGCAGCGGAATTTAAACAAGACAATTGTTATAACAAGGTTTACTTCACATAAGCCAATTCTATTTGTTCATGATAGAACGTGTTACCTAATATACAGGGATCAAAGACACCTTAGATTAGGGCTAAACGATCTCATTTAGAACGTACATAAGAGACAGATCTCAAGTGGTGAGATAGTTGTTGTTTTTCCTATAACATGATTAAAACCACAACACAAACAATGTCTAGGGATCTCTTTATCTTTAGAGTCCATCTAGGACTTAACAAGGAACTAATTGTATTAGGAATACTAAATATTTTTGGATCTTATCTTTTCAAGCAAGTCTTTAGAATCCTCCATATTCTAGCATTCCCATGCAGTCGATCTGATCTCATTTGTATCATCAAATTCAATAAATCCCAACAGAAAAAATCACATTCGTGTAATGTCCATGCTTCACATTTAACGGGTAACATCAGTTTCTGTTTTAAACACCCAATTGGGCCGCAACGAAATATGGGCTGGGGGTGTACCTTTATGATCAATATGCACAATATATATATAAGATCGACCATTTAAAGTCGTTTAAAACCGATTACATTGGATTTAACAAAATTGTTGTTACATAAGTCCGAAAAACTTCACTTGTTCTCCTGTCAATATACAAAGATTTTAGTCCATAACAACCCAAATATATCCTCAAAATGAAATGCAACCAACTCTTTAATGATATGAATTTCAAAATATCGACACCAATGTATCCTGGTCTAGTACTCATGATCTCCTAGTAAACATTGCTTAAGACGTCAACAATAATGTTGGTGAATTTTAGGTTTGTTAAAATGTATTAATGTAGGGACCTCAAGATTTTCTCCATGGATATGCAAAAAGATGTAACATCATAAAATGTAATTAGTTTCACTAGCTATGGCACTGATGCTCGACATGTATGAATTGCAATATCAATTGCCATCATTGCCCATGATGTGTTTAACCCGCAACATCCCAAATCCGAATGGTATCCGTTGTGTTGGTCTACTTGCTTCAGTGAGATTGAGTCACCCGAGAACGGGGTGATGGGGATGTCAATCCCAAAAAGATCCGATTTATAAATTAGCGTCACAACAAGAATTGACAGTTATGATAATGGGCTCAGAAGATTATCTCTACTTAGGCAAAACAAGTTAATCGTAATGTAAAATGTCACATACGTCTAATTGTAAAACATGCATATGTTTTCTCCCCCAAAATTGTAAATCATTATAACTATAAAAACGTGGGTATGAACTTCAATGAGAGGATTGAGTTAACAATGTAAATCCAAATGCGTTGAAAAATGCGTACAAATCGCCAATGCATCCTAATTAATTCATAGGGCGTATGAGTACTAAGTACTTTTGATTACTAATACCGTTATAATTTATTAGTACATCACCATCTATTTGTATTTGAGAAATCATGTTTATAAAGTTAAAACGTTTATAAATATTTCTTTAGTAAAAATGGCGTAACTTTATCGTTTTAAGTCCGTTTCTTATGTCCACACTTTCGTCTAAAAAAATGTTAGTCAACATCTTACATTTTCATATTTTAAGTCCTCTGGTGAACAGTACTTTTACTATTCATACACTTTTATAAATTTTAACTATCGTAAACTCGTAAATGTCGTATCTTGTTCATTTTAACTCCGATTTTAGTGATTCTTTCGAGCACATCTTCGTAATTAAAAGGTTTATTAACTAATGTATTTTCCAAAATGTCTTGAGATTGAAAGTGTTTTTTATGTTCTAGTTTATAAAAATTATTTTTCTAAGCTTTAATTAAGTAACCCGAAAAAAATCATAAAAATCCTTCGTTATTGATCAAAAATTATGCTTCTTAATGTTTTGGGAATCCTAGAATTACGTACTTTATGAGATAAAATTAACCAATCATTTATAAACGCTGTTGCTTTTAAGACGTTTTTTATAAAATTTCTTTTATAAAAGCGTTTATTATCGTATAACTTGCAAATGTCGTATCTTCTTCGTTTTAAATCGGTTTTTTGAGTTCTCTACATGCCTACGATCCTTGTAACTTGTAGTATTTTATAAAAATATAAAATCAATACTTTATATTCGAATTTAAAACAGACCCTTTTGATATTTTTGTTAAAAATATGTTTAAACTTGTTTTTATAACTTTTTAGTTTAGTAACTTTGTTACAAGTCCTCTACAACCATTTATATCACATGTCTCATATATTTAAGTTCCTTAGTCCATTTAAATTTGTTCAAGGTGTGTGTCATGATAACAAATCTTGTATTCCATTTATTATAAACTTAATTAAGTAACCTTTTTAATTTCATTAATATTATATACTTTTTATAGATAAACCAACACTTGAATAATAATTATTCCCATTATAATACATGTTCTAAACTATCAACATAACATATTGCAATGCTTATTAAAAACCATAATCAAGTGTAAAAATCCATTTTACAAGTTAACCTATATTCTAGATGGTGATTTAAACTATATAAACATACTATCATATAACAATACACAAATGTAAAAGAGTTTACAAAAATTTATTTTTATTTTTAGATAACCTTAATATGACTGTAGGATGATTGAAATACAAGATCTAAAAACCCTAAGTTTAGATAATAAATCTAAGCTTCCACGGCAAACAAAACCCTATATTCCAATGAAACCTAATCTTAAACCTTCTTGCATAACCCTTGTAACTGCTTAATAAACCTTCAAACTTTCTTATGTAAATCTTAGGTATGTGGTAAGAACAATTGAATTGATGTAAATTAAAATTAAATGAATTGCTTAGGAAGAGATACGCTCTGCTTATTTGAATATGTTAAGATAAGTCCAAATCCCGAAGATATCGGACGGGCCTTGGGCTGAAAGATGAGGAATGTAACACCCCGCTCCGATAAAGAGATCAGGAGTCACGTTATGGTGTCATATCAAAACATATAAACGCAAGCGGAAGACTTTATTAATCAAAATACCAAGTCATAAAATAAAATGACTTCCAACAGTATTAAATTCCAACAAAGTCAAATGAAAGAAATCTTCAAAAGGAAAGGTCTTAAAACACAAATCCCAAATCAAAAAGGTTCTTCTAAAGGTGGGTCATCTAAAAGCTCCTACTCTCAACACTCATATTCCAGCTTCCCGCTTAGTACCTGCCGCAGGAAAAGAAAACGCGGCTGAGCTAACGCTCAGTGAACATATGTAATAATAATAATAACGGAAATAAAACGAAGGTTTGAACGAAACGGATCCCGAGAATCTGCTAAACAAATGTCATACGAAATAATAAGCGATGATCAAGAATTAAGGATAACAAAGGAGTGCCCATAAACTCGAAACAAAAGTCTAAAGCATGCCACACGCTTAGACTACATAATCCAACATACATCGTATCATATCATATCATATAAATTGTACATGGGAGCTGCAGACTCCAGATGTACCCTACAAAATGTGAAATGGGGTGTATTGTACACACACAACCATTCACCTAAACTGAATGGAACAAAGTACCTAGGATGCATCCATACGCTCCCTACAAACAGAGTTATATCCATATACACAAGCACTATGACGAGTGTACGAACATATATAATCAAATCATAATAAGTGCACATACAAAAGGGAACACCATGGACTAATCATATAACACCTCGTGTTTTAGGGTCATTGACGTCGTCAATAAATTCACTATGCATTTTTAGTATTGTACGCGTTTACTTTAAATCCTAAACGTTAAGTTAAATCACGTAAGCTAAAAATGATCATTCAATGTAAACGGGCGTCAAACAATTAAATGTTTACATCAAGCAAGTGTTAAGTAATTATTTTGAGGATAATTATTAACTTTGTTCAATTATTTTTATTGGTTACGTAAAGTGTGTACGTTTCGCGATAAAAGTACGTTTAGGCATACCCGGAACCACCATAAATAAATTTACGCTTCAACAAATGCCTATTATTATTTCCAATGATCAAAAAGTTTATAAACTTTACCCATGGTTGTTAAATAGGACGCCCCATATACAAGAAATAAGCAAGACTTATTCAATTTACAAGTATACATTTTATATAGCAAGACTACACTTACATATTTACTTACACTTTCATTTAAATGTGCAAGTATACTTTTTTTTCACTTAGATAATTTAGCTAGCCAAGTTGCTTCCTTGATTTCATGGGATCACCTCCATAATAGGGAACATAAGGACTCATAAGCCTTACCATAAGTCTTGTGCAAGAATGGGTTAACAAGACATCTTTCATGACTAGTGATTTACATCACTAGTCATCCGCATTTTTCTCACCAAATGTGACGCCCCCTCATTGCATAGACTTTTGGTCTTTGTTATAATACAAGTAACTATCTTATAGGTCTTACACTTGAAGATAAAAGCATACATTGTATTTCTTTACCAAAAATCAACTTCTACCCTCCCTTTCTCTCTACATAGCCACGACATCAAACACCCCTTTTAGAAAATCCATAGCTTGATTTTCCAAGGCCATACACACATACCTACATCATATCTAAGATGTCTTAAGTTGTTTGCAAGGGTTGGTTAAAGGTTTACAAGTATTAAAGCAAGTATTGCAAAGTTAGGGTTTCACTTGGAATTAGGGTTTACAAGTCTTGCAAGTTAGGGTTTAGTTGCTAAATAAGGATTTAGCTTTTGTTGATCATCATCACACATCTCACTAAGGTTACCTAAAACCCTTTATGTCTTTACATTTATCATTTTACGTGTGTATATGTTCTTTACATTTATCATTTTACGTGTGAAGTCTTAGATTGGTTCTAGCTAAGATTAGGACTCGACATATAGCTTAGTGTCCGAAAAGAAAGTAAGCGACGTGTAAACGGGTTTCTCTGCCTAAAGGGAGCTTGTTGACATAGTGAAATCTAGAGTGGAGTACTCGGGGAGTGGAGTAGGAACGAAGAGGTGCTTCGTTGCCGAACCACTATAAATCTTGGTGTCTTGGTTTGATCGTTTCTTTCTCTATCTCTTTAGTGTTATTATTTACTTAGTTTATTATATTAGATATTTTAGTTGTGATTCATATTGTTGATTGATTGACATACAACTTGAATCTAACAATTTTCTAAGCAAAGTTTTAAAAACCAGTAAACTATTCAACCCCCTTTCTAGTTTCCTACAATTGGTATCAGGAGCAAGGTCACTCAAGATCTTTAAAATATATTGTATTTTAAAGCTTGGATCG
>BQNB010202291.1:0-10848 GCA_026074375.1 Tanacetum coccineum
TATCTTTACCAATGGTTTAGTGAGCTTAGTTGGACTAGCAGGTGACCCTGGGATTAACGAGTACGTTCTTGTTTAATTGGTAAGGACTCAGACAGTGGACTACTAGTGTATAAGATGCCATTAAGCAGTAAGTGGGTAAAGTCTCGATGAGCTAGGGTTTAGTAAGAGCAATTATTAATATCATAAGATAGATTATAATCAGCCAAAAGGATGCTTTATGCAGATGCATTTAATTGTGACAGGATTAGCATGTCTAGGTTTTAGGAAGAAGTCCCGCCTAAATCTAAGAATGATATGCCGCTTCAAGATAAGTGAATCATTGCACTAATAAACAAACCTACGTTTTATAAGATTATTCATGGTTGATATGTTTTCCTTACATTAGTGTTTGACCGTTCCTCTATCGTTTGTTTATCTTCTTGTGTGTGTTTATTGCTTTACTTGTTATCAAAACCCTAGGTTAGATAACCTAAACTGTGCCAGTCTCTCAGGCTGAAACCCCCCCTTATCATTAGATTAGGTCTAAATTAGGTTTTGCATAATTTAGATTAATTTAATACTAACATAGATAACTAAAATACTGATAGAATTAAGAATTAACGCTCTCGCTCTTAGTGATCGACACCCTAGTTACAAACGAAGCTACATCCGACCGGGTACACTGCCCACTAGAGTGTTGTTTTTAGGTATAGTCGGCATAAAATAAATAGTAAAACTTGAAACATAAAATACCTACGCACAACGACACACATCAAATATTTGGTGTCGTTGCCGGGGAGTAAAGTTGTTTAATTCTTGTTTTTATTTGTGTTCTAGTTTAGTTTTGTTTAGATTAATTTGCATATTTGTATGTGTTTTTTTTTGTATGTTTGATTTTCTGCATTGTATATTTTTGCATATTTGTGTTTGTGTGTTTTTCTGCATTGTTACAGTCTACTGTAACTTTCTGAGTCGAATACTCAATTCGGCGTATTTATTTTCTGGATACGGCGTATAAATTTTTTCTAAACCAATACAACGTATTCGACTCTAAGCATCGATATGAATACGGCGTATTTGTCTATTTAACCGTTTTCTTTCCTATCTATTTCATTACAGGTTAATATGGACGACCCCAACATTACTATGGAGCAGTATATTCAGCTTGAGGAAGAAAAAGCTCACAGGCGTGGTAAGGTGTATAACTGAGAAACTGCTACGTATGGTAAGATCTGGTATGATGAAGACATTCACGACCTCAGATCTATTGAAACTGAATTCCCAGCTATAGTCTATAATGACGCGTAAAAATCTGAAGTAGCGCTCTCGTGTAAACCCACGGTAAGTCCTCTTAACGACAATCAAATTGACTTTAGAATATCGTTTGACGAATCCGATGATGAAGATTACACTGTAATTTATGACAAAAATTCATTTTCTTATAAAATAATTTCTATCGGCGATTTGAAAACGGATTCGAAAAATGATAATTATAAAGTCAATATGCCTTCGTTTCCGTCATCCGAACCTACGGTCAGTTATTTTAATGATTTCGACTACTTTAAAGATTTTGAGAAAGAGTTCCCAGTCATTGCCTACAATGATGCATTAACATCAGATTTCTCACCTGAACCTACTATAAGTCCTCAACATATCGATGAATTTGATGAAACATCATTGTCCTAATGTGATGATGAGGGACAAAACGTTTTATACTTTAATGATCTATTTCCTTTTAACGTAATTTATCCCGATGATTTATCAGATAAGGACAACGATAATGATAAAATCAATATTGAACACTCTTCGGGGGATTTATCTATCAAGCCATTTCTTAATGTAATAAAAATAGATATACAAGGGTCAAATAAATTTTTGGAAACAAGTCATGATACGATCAATAAATTTTTTAAAACTAATACTTTTAACAAACAATTAGATTTTAATATCGTGACTTGTATTTATCTTAACAAAGGGATGCCATTCATTTTTATAATTAAGAATTTTATGTGCCATTTGGCATCCTGTTCGACCCCAAATTGTTTTATAAAGATGGGATTAATTGGGGCAAGTCTAACTTAAAGACTTTTCTGTAAACAAAAGTGCTTACCGGGAAACAACCCGGAATGTATTTTCAATTTTATTATCAAGTCTGTCTTCCCAGACTTTCTATACGGCGTATCCAAACCCCATGGATACGGCGTATTGACTTTCTGGACGTTATCCAGTCTTTATTTTTATGTATTTTAAACTTTAGTATCAGATTTGTCGATACGGCGTATTCATTGAATGAATACAGAGTATTCAACCTATGACCAGTATTTAGGATTGTTTTCTACATGTATCAATACGGCGTATCTTGATGTATGGATACGGCTTATCGACTTCATGTATAGTTTAGGTTTGTATTTCAAAGTTAACCAACGAATACACTGAGATAGAAATTGCACTTGTTTTCTTATGCTTAATACAAGACCTTCTGAACAAAAACGACGACGTTGGTGAAAGTATTTATATTCTGGAAATCTTTATGTGTTGAAGTCTTGAGAGATCTAAGATGGTTGTTCAACACATTCTTGCTCATATACTCAAGTTGGAGAATCATACCGAGCAAATATCAGGGGAGTTTCTCGTTCTAATTCTTTTATTTTCCGTTTTTAATGTTATTTCTATACAATGAGGACGTTGTATAATTTAAGTGGGGGGATGGGAATTAGAACGCTACTTGTCCTATTTTTCATATTAAAATGCTTAAATTTAAAAAAAATTAAGCATACTTTTGTGAAATTACTAGTTACATAACTTGTACACAAAACCCTTATTAGATATTGTGAGGATTCAGCCTTATCCGTTTCCAAATATTTACCCGAATCCCACAAAAATATGAGTGTGCCGATGATGTTGTAGACTTTAGAACTTGGCTTGATATAGTGTAAGTTGCATTACGAGTTTGATAAGTTTTCATTTGTGAAAGGTGAAACACTGTATTAGTACTACTAGAGATTTGCTCAACTAATCAATAACAGGAATGTTATCAATATGTCAATGAGACCAGTTCAAGTGAATACAAAGTTTTTGAACAGTCTTCCACCAGAATGGAGTAAGTTTGTGACAGATGTGAAGATGGAAAGAGATTTGCATACAACAAACTATGATCAATTGTACTCATATCTCGAACAACATGAGATACATGCAAATGAAACTCACTTGATGCGTGAACAATACCAAAATCCTTTTTCATTTGTTGCTAACTACCATCAATCACCTTCTCAACTTAACAACTATCACTCTCAATACAACCCTACACAGTTTCCTCAACAAACATACATGGTTCCACAAGTTTACTCTCCTTAACCATACTCACCAATGTATCCATCTGATGTGTTGTTGTGTGGTGTTTCTTTATGATAGTTCAAGTTTTAAATTTATATTTTGCCGACTCAACCAAAAACAACACTTTAACGGGCAGTGTACCTGGTCGGTGGTAGATTCATGGTAAGTAGGGTGTCGAACACTTGAAGCGAGGTTAAATCTCTCAATTTATTTATATTTTAGTTATCTAATCTAAGTCAAACCTATGCTAATCCTATGTTAGTTCTAATCCTAATTCTAACAGGTATAAAGGGGGTTTCAGCCTGAGAGACTGGCACGGGTTTGGTTGGTGATTACAATCAATTCAAGACACTTTAACCCATACAAGCAAATTAATAGAATATAAAAGAGTGGTCGAGCCTTATGATAGAAAACTGTATTAGCCATCATTAATCCAATTAGAAGGTTAGTTTATTTATTCAGTGCAATGATTACTTATCTCGAAGAGGCATATCATTCTTAGACTTAGACGAGACTTCATCCTAAGACCTAGACACATTAATTCTGTCATAATTAAAGCATTCACATAAAGTATTCTTATTACATGATTATAATCTATCTTAGGGATTAAAGCAATGGTGATCTTGTTAAACCCTAGCTCTAGTAGTCTACTTGTCCAACTATCCAATGGAATCAGAACATTATTTGTTGAATTATCTAGATTCACCTACTAGTCAACATGTTCAATAAACCAAAGGCAATTTTCGTTAACTAGATAAGCCAGAAGCGTATCCTTAGCACAATTTTAAAAGGACAATATTTGTGATCCTATTATTCTAGATGTATAAATTACTATATGGAGAGTTATCCTAGACTCTAGATTACTTGGTCCATATCAGTAGATCCAGTTGAATGATAGTTCGCATACAAAAGCACGTAAACAAGTATGAATTGATAAACATAAACAAGCATGCAACGATAAATTAAGCAATCTAGATATAAACAAAACCAAACATTCAGATCTTTATAATAACGGCTAATACCCGAAGGTATTAGCCTTCAAACGTCCTAATGAATACAAGAGTAATTGTTTTAGCCAAGGTAAACTGACCGAGTTAACGAATGATTCTAAAAACTGAACGATTACAAAAGTATAAGAAATTACGCGTTGTCTTTTATGGATTGGAATGCGTTGCAAGACCTCTTCTGCTCTTTTTCTCCTCTGAAAATCAACTTTTGTGGTTTAGGTGTCGAGAATATAATTTAGCACACTTAAAACTCGTTTTTGAGTTTTCTATTTATACTGTCTGGAAGTCGGTTTGATACAACGTATCCAAGGGATTGGATACGACGTATTGGGGTTTCTTGAAGTAGGGACCACGTTTGATATCTTCAAGAATCTTCACATACTATATCTTCAATACGGCGTATTAGGCTTATCTGGATATAGCGTATTGAGCGTGTTTCCTTCGTGGTATTTGGTGAGTGCAGGGACGGATACGCCGTATCTTCCTTGATGGATACGGCGTATTGGTTGTCAGAATAGTAATCTTCAAAATATCTCTGTTTAAGCTCCAGAATGCGTGCCTTTTGCTAATATTCACCAAGTACTTCGTAATTACTACAATTCTCAAATATAAATGATTAAGTAACAATTTTTTGCAATAATTATACAAAATGGGTTAAATACATGGGATAAATGATGCTATAAAATAGACGTTATTTGATGTCATCAAATATCCCCCCACTTGAATCCTACTTGTCCTCAAGTAGCCTTTAGAAGTTTATAAAAATGTATCCTTAAGGATATTTTCCGTTAAAGCATTTATTTGATCTATTACAAGTACACAACCAAACACCTCACGAAATAGAAAGATGAAAACACTCAAATCACTCAACTAATGTATCTGCTAACATGTAACTAATTTGCTCAATTGCTCGGTCGTGATGAGTATTCTATCATAAGCTTGGCAAGGATACACATCTCCACCGCTAAAGCTAAGATGGGTTTATATGAGATGGCTTAGGGTTGATTACTCTAACTAATCTTTATCTATACTAATATTCCAGGAGGTCGACAAAGACCACACATACACACCCGTAACGATGAGATAAACACATGTGACTGCTCACTCCCACCTCAAATAAGCTAAAGAGTAGGAATAGTAGAGTAATATAGGGTATGGATCTTCTAACTTTCACCAATAGTAATAAACCAACAAGGCAGCTGAGACATGCATACATGGCCGTAACGACAGAATAGACATGCACGCTCGATCACATCCTCATTCGCGTAAAACCCATGGTTAATGATTAGGAAAAGGAAATAAATTGTTGTTAAATAAAAATTACGAAACAAATAGATTAAGTCTAAAATACAAGTTGCTAGATACTTTTTCCCGACCATTACCATGATAAAGACACAACTATTTACAACGTCTTGATCATAAATCAAAAACAACAACCTAAGTTGGCTTTCCCGTAACGATCAACTTCTCAAACATCTCATACTTTACATACTTTACAAGGAAAGTGGCGATATCTTCCACTTTATATAATACTCTACATCGTCGATATGTATCAACAAATAATCGATCCTCGATGTAAATTCCTTCCAGTAGTTGCAAAACGTTATACTTAAACTTTCTTCCTCTTTTTGTTGCAATGTTTCCTAATTTTATTTAATTTTTTACATCTAACGATAATTCTTCATTCTTCGGACGTACCATTAATTGTGATGGTAGTAAAAATACATGAGTTTTGACTATAATATACATTCCCATTTGCGATGTGCAAATTCTTCCAACCGTACCAAAGATAGAAAATTTTGACACAAGACTCGGGAAATACAAACTTTACACTTTAAGCAACTAGCAACTGTAAAATAAACTTAATCTAACAGGGTAGGCTAAGGTGTAAAGGTGTAACGAAACAAATAATTGGTGTAGTTCCTAAAGGATTGGCTCTACGGGTTGTTCTAGGGGTATCTTACTCTTAAAGTGAGAGTAAACAAAGGGTTTATATGGGGCTTAACTAACCAGTGTAGGCACACTCATATTTTGTGAAATTTGGGTAAACATTTGGAAACGGATAAGGTTAAATCCTCACAATATCTAATAAGGGTTATTGTGTGCGGGTTATGTATCAAGTAATTTCACAAAAGTATGCTTGAATTTTTTTTAAACTTGAGCATAATTTAAGCATTTTAGTGTAAAAAAATTAGACAAGTAAACATTCTAATTCCATCCCCCACTTGAATTATACAACGTCCTTGTTGTATAGATAAAACATTAAATACGGGAATTAAAAAGAATTAGAATGAGAAACTCCCCTGATATTTGCTCGGTAGATTCTCCATGTTGAGTTTAATTGAGCAAGAATGTGTGTTGAACAGCCGTCTTGAAGTTTCAAGACTCTAACACTTCAAGATCTCCAGATTTGTAAATTCTCCACCAATATTCGTCGATTTTCTTTCATGAGGTCCTGTATAAAACATAGGGAAAAAACGTGTATTCCTATCTTGGTACCTACGGTTAATTTAAACTAAACAAAACAAACTAAATACGGTTCAGTTTTGGTGAATACCCCTTATCAAGTGCATGAATACGTCGTATTGCCAGAACTGACAATAATGTTTTTAAAGTGCATAAAAAGTAAAGACGGATAACGTCCAGACAATCAATACGCCGTATAGTATGGAGCGGATATGCCGTATTGATGTTTGGGAAGACAGACTCGATAAAATTAAATAACAATCCGGTTTGTTTCCCGGGAAGCACTTTTGTTTACAGCAAAGTCTTTAAGTTAGACTTTTCTTCAGCTTTTCTTCATGGTTATTTGGTGCGCGTCACCATCCATCCTTCGTCCATCATCCAAAAGATCTCCTGGTAAGCTCGACACGCCTCTTTACTTGTGATTGTAAGATCGTCGTATTCGTCTTCTTTTCAGGCAACATTCTTCTTTCTTCATCTTTCTGATACGGAATTTTCTTATCATCTTATGTCTTTTTTAATTGACAACCGGCACATCGCGGAGTTAACGATATCCACTATAACTCATGTCTTTCTTTATGAGTTTCGTTTTCATATTCCTTTCATCATAATCGTGGTAGTAAATCTCATGGCTCTTCCATCTTTTCCAACAATCATTGCTTGATTCATCATCACTGATGCATGCACATCCATGATAGCTTTATTTGTTAAGCTTCTCTTTTAGTTCGCTATCTTCCAGAGCCTCGTACCATTCAAGGTCTTGTTAATGGAGCGACTTTTCAGTATGGTAAGCTGCAAGCAAATTTTCTCCATTACAATAACCATCCTCTCTCTAACTACGGGTTGGCCGTTCCGAACATCCAGTTTTATAGTTGAAAGGCTTGCAAGTATGTTTGACTGGTTTCAGTTCCTTCTATATTCCATTATCAAGCCATAGCTTGTCATACACCCATAGTACATCCTCGTTTCATTCGTAGATCCAATCGTCTTTGTAATCTTATTCATAGGTTTTAAACCCCATAATATCTTTTGTAAGTAAGTTCGGATCTACTTTGAGAAGGTAATAAAATTCATTGAATGCCAAGCAAAGAGGTGTCTCGTAGTAAAAAACAACAGTTTCTATCTTAAAAATTTCGGCGGTTTCTTCCTTATTACTCCAGTATTCTTCAAGATCAGAAGATTCATCATCAGATACCTCAATTCCATCACCACCCATTTTCTAGTAATCCCACAAAGCTCCTTTGGTGAATATATCTATCGTTTTATAGTTTACGAACTTTGTAGCCAACCAGCCTTCGAATCTTGGATTAGCTGGGTCCTATTTTATTACGGGAGTGTTATTTCCCTCGATGCGATAAGGCGGTAGTATTTCCTAAAAAATTTAGCAGTTAAGTCGACTCAACAAGTGATTGATTATTTGGTTCTATCAAACCATCTTCGTGCACCTCAGCCAATGAGATTGGGAAAACAACAATTCTCAGTTTATCATGATCTACATTGGGCAATTTGATTGGGTCAATAATTTCTTTGGTTGTATTCAATGTAGTTCAACTGAGTCTTTTACCGTTTGTTTCCACTAAAAGACATTGTGTGCAGATCATCCAGAATTTTCTTTTCAGCTAATAAGCATTTTTTCTCGTTATCTGTATTACTTGTAATCCGGAATAGTAATCTCTTTGTCATTGGGCGCAAATGTTTCCATACTTGACTTCTTTCCCTTGTTTGCCATCACTTCTTCAATCGACTAGCTCTGATAAGTATGTCTTGTGACACAGGTAAAAATATCAGCAGGATTTGCTCTGAAGAAAGATAGAAAAATTTTAGCACGAAAATCAAATATAAAAACTTAGGATTCTGATTATGTTTCAGATGATCGATACGCCGTATTCAATAGAAGTGAATACGTCGTATTAATCAGTTGAGTGAATACGCTGTATTGGATAAAAACTTGGATACGCCGTATCCAATGGAAGTGGATACGTCGTATCGAGTTTTTCGGACCAGTAACTGTGTATTTGCAAAACATTTAAAATTAAACACACAATTTAAAGCAAACAATTAAACTTACTAAATATTCAAAATATACAGAATAATACTATTAATCTAATTAACTCTATCCTAAGGGTTTGATTTAATGTTAAACAAAACCAAAAACCATAATATAAAATAAAAATCAAAGAGTAATTTTGACTCCAGGAACGGCGCCAAAAAACTTGATGTGTCGTTGTTGTGGTGTATTTTTTTTGATTCAAGTTTTAAATTTATATTTTGCCGTCTTAACCTAAAACAAACTTTATCGGGGAAGTGTACCCGGTCCGGTGTTAGTTTCGTGGTTAGTAGGGTGTCGAAAACAACTTTGAAGCGAGGTTAAATCTCTCAATTTATTATATTTTCGGTTATCTAATCTATGTTAATTCTAATCTAAGTTAAACCTATGATAATCCTATGTTAGTTCTAATCCTAATTCTAACTGGTAAAAGGGGGTTTCAGCCTAAGAGATTGGCACGGGTTTGGTTGGTAACTAAAAACAATTCAAGACACTTTAACCCACGCGAGCAAATTTACAAAGGCGGCTTAAAAGAGTAGCGGTCGAGTCTTATGATAGAAAACTGTATTAGCACATATTTATTCCTATTAGAAGTTGGTTTGTTTATTCAGTGCAATGATTACTTATGTCGAAGAGGCATATCATTCTTAGACTTAGGCGGGACTTCATCCTAAGACCTAGACACATTAATTCTGTCACAATTAAAGTATCCGCATAAAGCATCATTTTTGCTGATTATAATATTTTTCAGGTTAAAGCATGGTGAATATCTGTTTAAATCTTGGTCATAGACACTTTACACCACTTTGTGCTTATGGCAATTTATACAATAGTAGTCCACTTGTCGACTATCCCATTGGACATTTAGTACATTATTTGTTGATTTCTAAATTTTACCTACTAGTCACATGTTTCAATAAACCAAAGGCAGTTTTTGTTAACTAGTTTAAGCAGATGTGTATCCTTCAGCTCGTTTTTAGAAGACAATAATTGTGCATCCTTGATTCTAAATGTATTATATTACTATTCGGAGAGCTATCCCCGGCGTATCACTAGATCTAGTTGAATGATATGTCGCATACAAAAGCACGTAAACAAGTATATTGATAAACATAAACAAGCATTCAACAATAAATTAAGCAATCGAGATATAAACAAAACCGAACATTCAGATCTTCATAATAATGGCTAATACCTAAAGGTATTAGCCTTCAAACGTCATAATGAATACAAGAGTAATTGTTTTAACCAAGGTAAACTAATCGAGTTAATGAATGATACCAAAAACTGAACGATTACAAAAGTATAAGAAATTACATGTTGTCTTCTATGGATTGGAAAGCGTTGCAAGACCTCTTTTGCTCTTTTTCTCCTCTAAAAATCAACTTTTGTGGTTTAGGTATTGAGAATATGATTTAGCACACTTAAAACTCGTTTTTGAGTTTTCTATTTATAATGTCTGGAAGTCGGTTCGATACGGCGTATCCAAGGGATTAGATACGGCGTATTAGGGTTTCTTAGAGTATGGACTACGTTTGATATCTTTCAGAATCTTCACATACTATATCTTCAATACGGCGTATTGGGCTTCTCTAGATACAGCGTATTGAGCTTGTTTCCTTCGTGGTCTTTGGTGAGGGCAGGTGATTCGAACCTTTTTATACACGTAAGATATATATATAATATATAAATACTTAATAATAAGGAAGATAACAATTATAGTATAGATAGTATTTTTCGTCGGGTTCTAGAAACAAACTTTTAACCAAAGTTGTCTCAAAAACCTCCCGGGTCGTTTTCCATCGACGAAGTGTAAATTGAAAATCGGTTAAGTACGTGATCGCGCGTTTTGAATGGTTTAAAATGATGTTGATTTGGTTACCTAAATCCTACTTGACAAAATGATAAAGTAAATAAAAGCATGTAAACTAGCAAAGTAATAAAAACAATTAATCATGTAAAGCATTAAACGATAACTAAAAACTTAAAAATTATATAAAATGGAAATTGCTTGCTAAG
>BQNB010202295.1:0-10847 GCA_026074375.1 Tanacetum coccineum
TAGGAATTCATAAAAATCTACTTTCATACATCATTGATATATGCTAATTTTTTTTCCATTCATACATAACGATCTCACACTTGGATTTTTTCTTAGGTTTTTCTTGTCTTAGAGTCGAAATAATCGTCACTCCATATTTGTCGCATATAGGCACACACTAGAATTATAAATGCAAAACATAAGTCTCATGTAATGCATTTATAACCTATCTTTCTTACTAAAAAATTTTATGAAGTACTAATCATAGGAACATCATAACTATTAGTTAGTATTCCGGTTAATATGCACTTCATTATAAAACTTTTCATAATTAGTTGCCTCTTTGCATGCTTATATATATATATATATATATATATATATATATACTAGTGGCTAAGCCCGCTCGATGGGCGGGCATGACTTGTAATTATTGTTTATAATTTTTTGTTTTGTTAAATATTGATTTTTAAAAATTGGCGGGAGAGCTTCATGTGTATTGTTTGTTATAATTTGTTAACGTAAATTAATTTAGGTATAATTATGTCGTTAAGCTAAAATGAATAAGAAGCATGTGATAAATAAATAATTTAACTTTGTTTTGTTATTAGATAAAAGCACTATTCGTGTAATTTTCTCATACGAACATCTTATCGAATTTTTAGAGTTTTTTGGGTTTGTTTATAAGTTTGGCACTATACACATCCATTGTTTCTGAAACTCTCAGGTTTGTTGGCATTGAAAAGAGTAAGAATGCGTATCATGAAAAAGGAGTAGAGCAGTGTTTTAATTTGTGATGTTTTGTGTACACAATCTAACAAATACGAAAGGGATTATTTCTTATGAAGCCCAACTAAATGACTTCGTGATCCTAGAAGATGTAGTACTCAAAAGTAATCTAGACGTATGAATTATTGCAAGTAATAGTAAGAACTCAGTTTTACTATGCTCAAATATTTACGTCCAAGTAATAGTAAGAGCTCAGTTTTACTATGCTTAAATATTTGCGCGAAAAATGGTATGTGTGCTTGATTCAGTTCTTGCTGCAACAGGTGGCTTTATTCTTGCTATTTGTTATAGTGGTTTCGGATTTAAAGTCATTAGACATGTGATTAGCAACAATATGTTTATATACCGTTATGATTAGCACAAAGTACTTGTTGGCATTAGTCGAGGGATTGACCAACTATTTTTGCAACTTGATTTATTATTTGACCAAATAAAGTGGGTCCATGAAGAGATAGAACAACAATAAAACATTACATAAACATTATTATAAAAAGTCAACATTACATAAAAATTATAAATTGATAACAACAAAAACGAAAGGGTGTTTTTCCTCTTCCAGGTAGCCATTCATAAAAGACATTACTTGTGGTTGAAATGTCCTTTTTCATGGAGATGTGTGTACTTCTTTCCAGCCGATGTTTAGTCTATGGAATATCAATATTAGTCCATGACTCCATGGTGTCCTTTGTGCTCGTGCACCAGGTTACCTGTCCACTGACCATCCTTGGGTCAGGGCCCTTTTGCGCGAGTAAGAACTTTGCTCTTTCAAGAACACCAAAGAAAATGGATCCTCCTTTACCTATCCACAACAACATTGACCCCATCCCCTGTGCGTTATTTAAGCAAAACATATGAGATACACATTCACATACCATTCTTTATATTCACAAGAGACAGAATATCAAACTGGTAAAACGTAAATAAAACGGCTTAAACTAAAACAAGTCGGAAATATTAGAAAGTGAACTTAAATTCATAAAACCTCCCTTAATATTTTATCCAAAACATAATTATGTTCAAATGATTGGATTATCATAGAAAAATATTAGCTTTTGTAAACGTTTTAGAAATTTTTATTAAAAAGTAACACTTATGAAGAGGTGTTTCAGATCAACATGACCTAAATAGTACAAAAAAAATCACCTATTTTCACCTTTAAGAAGTTGTAATCGGTTCTAAGTCCTAACTTACTTCAAACATCTCTATTTCAAATGCTATGTATAAAAAAACAACCATGAAAGTTTGATACAGAGAGAAGTGGATTTTGGGTGAATGATAAACTTACCATATTTGTGAAGTATAAAAAATATGGAAATATCACACCTTTATAAATGCATAAGGCCCTTCTTCCTTTAAAATAGTGCCTACACAGTGGGAGATACTCCTGTATTGGTTTCCCGCTCCCTGCAAAACATCAATAGTTTGATATATATAAATCATGAAACTACAAAAGTATGAATCATGAATGATCGAAATACCATTAATCGTGTCTTAATTTCGTATTGAGGTCCGTTATACTCTTTATGCACATCTTGCACTCAAACAACAACCATTTTCACCGACCTAAACCCGTAAAGCATAAAATCAGAGTGAAAATATCATACTATAAACTTATTCGAATTTAGAAAAGTTAATAAGCTTATGTTTTTCGTGTTATGAGCTTATCAACTTGAGCCTATGAAAAAAGTGGGGTTATGAGCTATTCCAAATCCACTGTATAAACTGCAGACGCTTCACCCTCTGCTGCTTCAAAAGGCTTGACTTATTCCCTGCTAGCTCTTTTATTGTTGAATCCCTAGCACGAACAACATGTTGCTTAATTTTGCAGCTCCATATCTTTTATTCTTAGTGACTCCTATAGTGATAGCAAAGTATTAATCACTCACTTGAAAACCCTATTTCAATAAGCCAATCCCTTCAAGGATTTCCACCCACGTACTTAGGTGCATCGAAAACTTACATAAGCACAATCACAATTGCACTTTCAAGACAGAAAACCGCGAGCCAGATACCACAAAAAGTTACCACATACTTGCTCGGTAGTGGCAAGGTGCAATCAGCAGGGGCAGGGCGAGCTGCAATCACCAGGATCCAATCAGCAAGCCAAAAACACAGGCTATTTTAAGCCATTTCATCAGAATACAGAAGTCGTGATTTGTAATACCTATGGAGACGTGTTTTGTGATAAAGCTCCTCAAGGGGTCGGAAACCTGCATATCAAGTCAGACAAATTATGCGAGCTAAAAAATATAAAACTTGAAGAAAATGGTAACTGGTTTCTACGAAAATATTAAATTCAGTTTACAAAATTGGTTAAACAAATTAACACAGAAAGTTCACATATATCTCTAAAGTGTAATCTAACCGGCCTTTGCATTTCAAAGAATTAGACTCTTCCTTAATGGGCATATATCTGCATACCTAAAAAATGAAGTGACAAATTACATTGCATTTACATAAATTATAAAAAAGAGATGCAAAAGCTGGTATATGTCATATATGAAGATAAAGCACCAACATTGTTCAAAGATATGGGAATCTTATTGGTTGTGGTAAGTTCACAACACACATTTTATTTCTATGATTTTATATATGACTTCTAAGTGTTAGGTTTTGTTTTTAGTAGCAAACTATTTTTTGTCTATTTAATGGTGTGTTGCTTTAACACCAAAAAAGATCACTCAATGTGTGAAAAGAATGTATTAGTTTGTATCTTCTGATATTGTTTGTTATGAGAAATCATATCCTGCAACTTTGCAGTTTCTTGTTCTTTCGACTCTTCTAATTCAGTCTGTGGAAGAGTTCAAATGACAGTTGTGAGCTTGTGATTAGAAATCATTATAAACTATAAGGTGGAAACAGTCAAGTATATTTACCCTTAGTCACTTCTTCAACTGCAAACGCAATGTAAGTTCTTCCATACGCTTTTCTAATTTGTCTTTTGCCTCCTTGAGAATCCCACTCGCCCTTGCAGCCTGAACATTTACAAATATTTGGTCACTAATTCTATGCAAAATTTAATAACCAGAATTCATAAGGCTATTGTAACGCAATAAATAACATTTTAAGTGCCCGTAGCTCTCTCATGTCCACTCTACGCCTCCAACCACATTGAGGTTATAAGCACCCTTTTGAAGACTCTTGTTCAATGCTACGTAAAAAATTTATTTAGTTATATGTCTTATAACTTAGAAGAGTGTTCTTTTATATAGTTAGATGGCTTATAGCCGAGAAGAGTGTGAATCTTATCCGGTTGATCATCCTACATTTACTAATATTTTAAGAAACACATAAGTGCAATAACGAAAATTTCTAAATATAGACCAACAAACAGAGCCAGAATGACTAAAAAGTACATGAACTTGTATCAGATTAACAGTGTTGCTTATTTGTCTATATACACCGAAACTGTTAAAATGACTAAATAATGGCAATAGTAAATTAGTAATAGTAGTCTTAAATCTTGATAATATCAACAGCGATAACTGTAAGATAACTACAATAAAAAAGCTTTATTAGAACAGTTTACATTCCAACTTCTCCTTACTCCTAGAAAATAGACGTACAATCTGTATTTATGTATAGATTAGGGTTAGGATGCTATTATTAAGTTCTATATCAGCATACGCGAGTATAGACTTCCTGATGCTTCATAGTGTACTATATGGCTATGAAAGTGATGTATTGAACCTATATTTTTTAAAAATTCACTAATGGGTGGGCTACAAATTTGAAACGCAAATTAAAATTACTAAACACATAAATGGAAACATCTAATTTTGGATCGAAAATTAACAAAAAATATGCTAAATTGACATACCTTTATACGAATTGAGATGAAAGAACCTTGATTCATGAATTAGGGTTTCTTTAATCTTTCACATGGGTTTTGTGATGTGTTCATTCGATTGAAAGAAGAGACACAGTCTCCTATCCTTGTTTTATCAGCTCTTTATTTCAATGTAATATATACTATTTCATGCATTATTGTTGTTGATAGAAATAATGCCTAAAAACATTATTAATATTTTTCACATCTTTATGTTTTGATAATCATAAAATATAAAAATGTTCAATGTAAAATTAAACGTAAACAAGTAATTAGTAGTAAATTTTTATTTCGAAAATTATATCACTTAAAAGGTATGAATAAATAAATGCTTAATACATTTTATGATCAAAGGATATTTTTATTCAACCTCACACTTTTATAAAATGTTGTAAACATTTTTATAAACATTACAAAATATTTTTTACAATTAAAAGAAATGTTTTATTCAAAATAAACATTTTGAATTTCAAATTTTTGACGAAAATTCCCCTACACAAAAGACAAACTGGGAAGCGCCTAGTCTAGGGCGGCCCCCTTAAATACAAGGGCGGCCCCCTTAATTTTAAGGGGACCGCCCACCTATTTAAGGGGACCGCCCATAGGTAGACGCTCCTCCAGTTTGTCCTATAAATACTGGATTTTTTCCCACTATTTTCTCACCTTTTGCACTCATTCTTTCTAATCAAAAACAGCCCACACATCTCATAAAAATCCTTTGATCATTTCATCATAAAGCTTTTTTCCAAGTGATCCAAGCTTAATTCCTCAAGTGCAAGAGAAGAATACTTCCATCATCAAGTGAAGAAGTATTACACCCAGCCTCAAGTGTTGCAATGTCAATCTTGTTGTGCATCCATATCCATAAGCTGTAAATTATTTGTAACATCTTGTAAAGTTGTGTATTAGCTAAATCTTGTAGATTGTTGTCAGTATAGTTGATTTGCTTAGTGATTCCATCCAAGTTTGTGATACATTTAGGTTGCTAAATTAGAAGTGAGAGTAGCGTAAAGTTAGTGTGGGGAAGAATACTTAAGGGTGTTGAAGAAGTTGTGAAGTTGTGTAAGTTGTGTTGAGTGAAGTCTAGAAAGTATGAAGAAGTTGTGAAGTCTGATAGATTGGTTCAAGCTAAGATTAGAACTCAGGGCATCTAGCCTTATAGTCAGAAATTGATATAAGCAAAAGTTGTGTACAGGTTTTCGCCGCCATAGAGGGAGTTTTGTTGGACATAGTGAATAAAACTCTCTGAGTACTAGTGGCTCGAGAGTGGAGTAGGCGGCGAAGAGGATGCTCATAGAACCGAACCACTATAAATCTTGGTGTGCGGTTTGCGATCTTTCTAACTCTTATCTCCTTATTGTTCTCTACTTATGCGTAGTATTAATCATATTGTGCAAGTATAGAATTCCAAAGTCGAGAATCTAAGTTTTATAAAAGTAATTTTATAACACTTTTCAGGGTCTTTAACCCCCAATATCGTATTTATAGCCCTAAATACACTAAATCGTTCCTTTCAGTTATTCACAATTGATAACATTTGATGATTTACCAACGGACTTGGGCTCATTGGAGAAGAACGGAAGTAAACGAGATTTACGAACCAACACAAAGACTCTTGAGAAAGATTTGTTCTCACAAAGAGTCGGGACAGACTGCGTCACAAGACATACCACGAACCCGTCACACCTCATTAGTGACGACGTCACAAACATTTTTCGAGACGGGACGTCATCCCGCCTCCAGACGTCACACGTAGATATAGAAGATTCTTTTAACGCGGCGTCAAACGGGCTAAAACGCGATGGAGCATTCACGGCTAAAAAGCGATGGCATCACGGCTAAAACGCGACGGACGTCGCGTCGATTTTATTATTAATAGTACAAACACGAATTTTAGGGTATTTTAGGTGTTTAAACTTTAGAATAAAAAAGGGTTACAACCCTAGTTCGTTTATCAGACTAATATGAAGAACGAATTTAGGCCAAAAAAACCTAATTGTAACTCTTTCTCAATTCATGGTTTAATCAAGCTAAGAGGTTACTTTAATCATTCAATAGTCAATTGGTATTTTGAAATTATTGATCCTTGCTTATTCTTAAACATGCTTGCTAAACCTATTATTTTTTATTTATGATGTAATGAAACCTAGAATGTAGTATCTTAGTATGTTTTGCCTCTTGTGGTGATGTGCACGTTAGGTTTTAGAAAAACCAGCTTTATGTCTTTAGTGTCCTGTTGATATGTCTAGGGAAACCGTGAATGCTGAATTAAAGAATATAATCGGGGAACATTCTCATACTGAACCTGCCCCTATTAGGTTATCCACTTTTAATGTATTTCACATGCACTTAGTAAACAACTCCTAAGGGGTCGTTGTAATAGTCTCATACTACCATTTGCATGTGCGTTGCTCTAGCAGCATACTAAGTAGAAGACGGGCCACGTATTGTGCAATTCGTTCATGCTTTAGTAAATTTAGTTACACAGATCATCACATAGTGTGAACAAGGCAAAACAACATTAAATGAGAAACAATCTATGGATAATACATGATTTTAATAGACATTAACTTTATCGTCATTGTTTATCTACCTCAAGTTTAGTATAATATTTAGTTTTTAAATAGCTAAAACCAAACCACTCTCTCCATATATGATTTTACCTACTTTCAAAAATATAAAAATAAAAAACAGAATCTTTCCATCAACCCTAAAGAAATTCTTGTTTAGAACGTGATCAAGCCTCCCAGCCTATATCTCGAGTGAGACATAAGCAACCCCGAGTCTTGCTTCATACTACACTACAACGATTAGGTGCACTGCCTAGGGAGTTGGTAAGACTTCTCGGTGTAAAGTCTTTACGACGACCGCAACTATCAAGTTTTTGGCGCTGCCCCCCAAGGCCTGGGGAATAAGTTAGGTGATCATCAGTTTAGCTTAGTTCTACTTTCTTGAATCCTTTCAAGTACGAATTTAATTTCCCCAGCACAAATAGCTTTCTTGTAGTCCTATCTTATCTTCGTGTTAAATGTATCGAAACCCGATTCATCGTCAACCACCATGGGAGTCGCGAGAATACCTATCCTACTCTAGTAGACTACTCGAACCAAGCCACGAGGGGCTATAGAAATACATTCGAGCTTCCCGAAGGGAAAGACAACGTGAGGTACCTCTCGATCCGACACCAATCCATTGGTGCAAAAACGGATGCACATAATTAAGAAATTCCGATCATACTACGGTTCGAGGATGTTAATCAACACCTCACGGATTTCTCAAACTCAGTGGACTCACGTGACCTTGACAGGGAAAGAACGCGGCACAGTGTTTATTTCAATATTACCCTACGCCGATCACGCTAGCAATTGGCTTTAACGCCTTCTAAGCAGGATCCATCTCCACATGTATGAACTTACTACCCCGATTCCTTCTCAATTCTTTCCACCGGGAAGGACAGCAAAACTCCGCAATGATATCTTGATGTTCCAACACCATCATGGAGAATCTCTATCCGAACATGGACTCATTTTCAAGGTACTTACTCCAAAAAGTCCTCAGACCATGTAGCAATCGATCTTAAGAGCGAAATTAATATGACCATGTTAATCCCAACAAAAGATGAACAATTGACCAATCGTCACCCGTGCTCTAACTTTGTGACCCCAACCCCGAAAATCTGGCAATATTAAAGGACCTCGCCCTCTATGACAATGAAAGTTGGAACGACCCAAGGGATTTCACCAAGCCGGTCAAGGCAATCACATTCCCTCAAGATGTCCCAAGTACATCCGATCGTCGTCTAATCGAGCTCGAAAATCAAGTTCAACGCTTGATGGAAGCTCATCTTGCTCCGACACAACCTACCCAAGTGAATAAAATCACTACCCCATGTGAAATCTGTAGTGGTCCCCACGACACTCAGTATTGCCTGGAAAACCCCGAACAAGCCTTTGTTGAATACGCATCCTCGCGTACTGATGAAGTAGGAGGTAAGTGGTATACCTTTAAGCCCGAGAAAAACAATCTTGGTGACACCTATAATCCATTATTGAAAAGTCACCCGAACCTTAGGTGGAGACAACCTCAAAACCCCCTAAAATAATTTCTCAAACCCACCTAACCAGTTCTAACCCAACGGTTCGATCCCGAACCATCCCTTCAACAACCATCCTTAAAGTTTCAACAATTAATCAAATATAGAAGGGTTGGTTTCCGAATGCATGGCATCTCAAGACGCCAGATTGTCCAGGTTTGAATCAGATTTCAAATGACAACAAGGTGAGATGACCAATAAAATCAACACTGTGTTAAAGGCCATCATCGACCGAATAGCGGGCACACTATCTAGCAACACGGTTAAGAACCCGAAACTGGGGACTCATCCAGTTTTGTCTGCTCGTTCTTACCCAATTATCGATCCTCAATGCTCATCTCACCCATCCACATCAATTAATGCTATCAAGGCACATTTCAATGATGCAATCACCGAACCACAACAACCTGAGGAGCCCGAACCGACCCTTGAAGACAAATTTAAGGACTTGCACCTTAATCTCCCAGTTCTCGAAGTCCTAGCCCACGCTCCAATCTATAATGCTATATTAGATAAATATGCTGAGAGTCTAGAATTAGGAAAAAATGGATCAGCATTTGTTCAAGGAGAACCACCCGCAAAGATGGGGGACCCTAGGCTATTCACCTTACCTTGTAGATTAGGGGACTCAGAACCTTTTGACACTCTAGCCGATCTAGGGTTATGCGTAAACATAATCCCGTTTTACCTCTTAAAAAAGCTTAACATAGGATTATTAGAAGAGACTAATCACATCTTCGGATTTGCTGACGGAACTAAATCATACCCCGTCGGGATCGTTAAAGACGTAGAGGTCCACATAGGAAAACTAAAACTATTAAATGACTTCTACGTACTCGATATGAAAAAGGACCCCGAGACCCCTTTACTCGTAGGAAGAGGATTCCTAGCTACTGCCAACGCAGTTATTGATTGTAGGATGGCCAAGATAGCGGTAGGAGAAGGAATCACTAGGTCAATATTCAGTGTAAACGAAACAGAGTTAGGTGAGGAGGAAGCACCTTATTGGACCACACTTGGAAAAAGGGAATTCTATAAACCCTGACTTAGCACGGATGGAATAGGCGTAAAACCCCCTTACTACGCCAGAAAAGACTTCATAGACTGCCACTTGCCCGAGGAATGGGAAATTTCTAGAGATGTCGAGCTCAATCCTTTCAAGGATACCTTAGTGTTTAGAAGAATGGTAGAGTTCCTGGGAGCCATACCCATTAACCTTAAGTGTAACATGTGGGAATCAGATGACCTAATTGAAAAACTAATTGACTAGAGAAAACCGTCCAAAAACGAAGACGGGGCATGGCATGCTAAAATTAGAATAATCGACCCTGATGGAGAGGAATTCACCAAAACCCTTCAATCAATTCCCACCACTAGGAAGCTCTTCGAAAGAGAAAGTCCAAGGGAGATCATCAACTTGGACCACTTCTACGACACGTGATGTGACTTTGAGTCTAGCTACAAGACTCGTTAATAAAGAAAAGCGCTACTTGGGAGGCAACCCAATTTATTTTTCCCGCATATTAGGAGTGACATGTGTGTTTTATTCTTCATAGTTTGTTTTATTATGTTTGAATTATCTTGTAATCATGCTTTGTATTGTTCTTAACCTCGCCTTAATTTCAATCAAAGGTATTTTGCAAACAATAAGTGTAGGGGAATCTATCCGACTTTTGAGCCAAATTTAAACATGTCTAATGAATTGTTTAGAATAATTCGCGTTAGTATCGAGTCATATGATTGAATTGTTGAATCTCAGGTTTTATACAACAATTTATACAGGAACTAACGTATGGAATCAAGTGCAAGAATTTTTTCATCAAAAACAAAAAAAATTCATTTTCACAGACAGTGGAGACGGCATCACGATTAACACGTGACGTCGTCGCCACGACACCTACGACGGGGTTACAAAAACCCCGACGGAGTCAAATGCCCAGGTCCAAAAAACTTAAAAGTTTTTAATTATTTTTGAAAATAAAACTTGCGCAACATTTAATATATGTATCCTTCTGTATAAACCTGATTACATTAACAATTCTTTCATCCTATCTATCGAGTCAAACCCTAAATTCATACTGTATATTTGTAAATCGCACATTTTATGCTTGGTATAGTTTTCTCTGTCTTTGATTACAGGTTATATTTGATGAGAAGAAA
>BQNB010202296.1:0-10847 GCA_026074375.1 Tanacetum coccineum
ATGATTACCAAGAGCTTAGACTTAATACAAATTAATGAATAATAAATGTTTTGACTAATAAATGTCTTGACTTGACTTGAATTTTGAATATTGACTTGAATGTTTGAATATTGACTTGACTTTCAACGTTGACTAATATATTTATTTACTTGGTAGAAACTTTATAGTGATGACAGTACGTAGTGTGACTAGAAGAAGTGTTTTTGAATGGATAGTAATTACAGGTTTATCCAAATGATCGAAAAAGCGTTTTTACTGGTAAGAACAAAGAAGCACCCAATACCATTCACGTCATCATTCTCTTAGCCGCCAAAAACATTATAAATACCCTCCTTACTCTCCCATAATTTACACAACCAAACTCTAATTTCCATTCTATTTTCACTTGTTGAGCAAAACAAACATGGACTCATCCCTGAAAAGTGATAAGCAACCACCAAGGGCTCCGTTGCAATTGCAACATCATGAACCACCACAAAGGCCTATTTGGCAAATCATAATGGTGGCCGCAATTGCAGCCGGTGTCCAATTTGGTTGGGCACTTCAGCTCTCTTTACTCACCCCTTATGTCCAACTCATTGGTGTCCCTCATACTTGGTCCTCTTTTATCTGGCTCTGTGGCCCAATCTCTGGTATGATTGTTCAACCAGTTGTTGGCTACTACAGCGACCGATGCACTTCACGCTTCGGTCGCCGTCGTCCCTTTATTGCTGGTGGAGCTTTCCTTGTCGCCATAGCCGTTTTTCTCATCGGTTATGCAGCTGACATTGGTGTCTCCACCGGTGACAAAATTGGGGCCAAAGCTAAACCCCGCGCCATAGGTATATTTGTGGTCGGGTTCTGGATCCTCGACGTGGCTAATAACACACTTCAAGGTCCATGCAGGGCCTTGTTAGCTGATTTAGCTGGTTCGAGCTCTAGCAGAATTCGAACTGGTAACGCTATGTTTGCTTTCTTTATGGGTGTAGGAAATGTCCTTGGCTATGCTGCAGGTTCCTACACCCATCTTTACAGGATCGTCCCTTTTACCAAAACGGACGCCTGCAATGTCTATTGCGCAAACCTAAAAACATGTTTTTTCATCTCCATAGCCCTTTTAATAACCATAACTGTTATAGCTATGTCCACTGTGTCTGAAGACCCTTTTGTACCCGAGGCAGTTGACGAGAAATCGTCCACTAAACAACTCGTTTTCTTTGGCGAAATGCTTGCTGCCTTGAAAGAACTATCACGTCCCATGTGGATCTTGTTGCTAGTAACATGCTTGAACTGGATTGCATGGTTCCCATTCTTGCTATTCGATACTGACTGGATGGGCAAAGAAGTGTACGGAGGTAAAGTAGGTGAAGGACAAGCTGGGCAGCTCTACAACCGCGGTGTTCGAGCCGGTGCTTTGGGTTTGATGCTTAACTCGGTTGTATCCGGGCTTGCTTCGCTAGGAATTGAGCATTTGGCTAGATTAGTAGGTGGTGTGAAGAGGCTATGGGGTGGTGTCAACTTTCTTCTAGCAGTGTGCTTAGCCATGACGGTTCTAGTGACGAAGATGGCCGAGTCGTCCAGGGAGTTTACGACGTTGGCTGATGGTACCACAATCACTCAGCCACCAAGCTCTGGTGTTAAGTCGGGTGCTTTGGCTATTTTTGCTGTCCTTGGTGCACCACTTGCAGTGAGTAGCTTCACTCTTTGTTTTTCTTCCACATAAACTTAATTACGTACTATATTTAATATGAGTCAAACCCATGGTAATATTATATAGTGTTAAAATATGAAACTATCATTCCCCCCACAATTATTAAGTTAAGGTGCTGTTTGTTTGAGGGGGTGTCCCACTGTTGGCATAGGTTAGTTTGGTTCACGCTTTTGGGAATTAAATATATGATTCAATCCAAAAAACCATTCCACTAATATTCGGTAGGATTGGATGAAAGATTCTTGTTTTCCTGACAACTTTATTTCCTAAAGCTAATCTCCACCACAAATTCTATACATCTATACTTAAATTATCTATTTCTATTTCTTATCCTTTTCAAATAATACTTTTAAATTCTGATTTATAACTTCAAAATATTTTTAATATAACTAAATATTTTCTCAATAAAGATTTCTATCGTATCAATTCAAAACTAAATCCAAATCCAAAACCCATACGCAAACCAAACGGACCATAAATTCTTTAATTGTTATTTAAAAAAGTTATTAAAATTGAATAATAGTTGCTCTCTAAATGGGTAAATACAATATAAACTAGTTTGATGTTTATATTAAGCTCAATTTAAAATCAAAAGTTTTTTTATACCTTCCTTTTCTTAATCATGTATTACTGTATTTATATAATATAAGATTTAACTTCTTTTCTTAAAAAATTTCAGGGATAGTTGTTTATAAGTTAGAATGACTTTTATATACTAATTTAGAATTATATCTCTATTTATTATGGTATATTTTGAGACAATTTATTATCCACTATTATTCACAAGATAAAAATGATGAAAGACTATAAAAGTAATCGAAATGTAAATTTTGCTCCAATTATTAATGGGTTGCAATATTTTGTAATTTGTGGAACATTTGTCATAGATTAATAATAAATGAAGGGAAACGGATAAGAAGAATTGCGTATTATCGGAACATATATTCTGTTAAAAAGTATATATTCAAAATCTGTTATTCTATGAATCGATTTAACTTTTACCAAAAGTGATTTAATTAAAGTTGTTGCTTCATGTCTTTTATGCTTTTCTATAGTTTATCAAACAAGTTTTTTAACCTTTAAGCAAAAGTATGTTCGCAATTAGTTGCTTTTTCGTATTCAATTCATTATTAACACGTTGCTTCAAGTATTCTAACAATATCAACGTATCATCCTTTGCCGTTTAAATTAATGTATACTTGGTTATTACTTAAACCATATGGGTCCTTTTATTCCTTTATACATACCCACTACAGAGTATTTAGTAACTTCTGCTTTTTGCTATCAATCAGGTGACTTTCAGTGTTCCTTGCGCTCTAGCGTCTATATTTTCTAACAACTCTGGAGCCGGGCAAGGTAAAATAAAACATACACGCGAACAATGATCCTTTGCGGTTAAAAAAACGACTTATTTGTAATATGTCATTAACCTTTGATTATTCTAATCTCGCAGGTTTATCGCTTGGTGTTCTCAATCTTGCTATAGTCATACCTCAGGTAAAGATTCTTGTTCCAACTTCCAACTCATTACATAATAACGACAACAACATTTGATTAATTTCCTGTAAATATCTAAATAAATTAGAAGATAGGGTTTCAGAAAATATTAAAGACCTTACGATAAGCCCATAAAAAATTCGAACTTTTGTTACAAAAAAAATCCAAATTGTCACTTGTAATTTTGCACGGAATTGGTAATTGATAACTTTTGACAAAAAAATGGACCACAATGTTCTTGAAGTATAGCATGACGACGTAAGTATTCTTTAGACTTGTAGTCTCACTACTATTGGACTCATTTATGACCTTCTATACCACAGTCCAAACATAGGTTTTGTATGTATCCATATGCATCTAAGAAACAAATACCTTTATAGAGACGATTTTAAAATTTTGCCTATCAAGTGGAACATGTTACATTGCTTTCTTATCATTGACTAAAACCAAAACATATACATTATTTATACCCACATCATTATTTTGACTTCTATCTAACTACTATAAATTCACATGGTATGGGAGTTGTAGATGGCCCTATAAGAATTAATTTGGGACCCTGACATTTGTCACCATTCCTAATGGCCAAAATTTGAGGTGTATAATTACATTATGGGGAGATGACAACTAAATATTTGGTAGAGTTGAAAAACGTATCAAAATGGGTAACAAGTTGGTAATCTGTCAAGTGTTTTTATCAACAGTTAAGTTCATATGTGTAAAAAGTTAAAAGGGTGGATGAGCTAAATGCCTAATACACAAGTAGTGTTTTTCTCGTATAAAGGTGTCTTTTTGTTATGAAATATGTGAATATGGGCCGTGGGCCAAGTACATAGGGTTGAACTAATTATACTTGTTTAGTTAGGGTACATTTTAATCGTCATTACTTAACTACTTCCTTAAACAGATGGTTGTATCGGTACTAAGTGGACCATGGGACGCAATGTTCGGTGGTGGCAATTTACCCGCGTTTGTGGTAGGAGCAGTTGCGGCTGCAGCAAGTGGGATTTTTGCTTTCACTATGCTTCCTACACCACCTCCGGATGTAAAGGTTTCAGGAGTCGGGATGCATTAGAGTAAATAATTGTAACTTGAAAGGTCCTATTCATGTCGGATTGGGACATTTAGGATAAAAGAAACTTGTATTTTCATTTGGATTTTGGATTTGTGCATATATGCTAAGCATGATGCAGAAATCATTAATAGTGATTCCCGCATATGTGATGTTTGTGTTTAAGAGAATGTTATGCCATTCCTCCATTATTTGTGTGAGACATCACTTCATGCTTTGATGGGATTGAGTCTTTGCTTTATTCATGTATACAACTATATGTTTTTAGTTGCTTCAAGAATAAAACTCAAGCTTTTTTCTTGGCTTCCATATATTTACATGGTATTGAACTGCTATAATATATTGTATTGTAGCGTAGATTTTTTTTTTAACTATTCTATCATGTTTTAAGCCCATGTATTAATTTCCTGAGAGCATCTCTTCCTTCAAATATAGCAACATATTCACCAGGAGCAAATAATTCACATGTCAATTATATCTGTTAGATTTACTGAGCCCGACAAATAATTGAAAACACGATTCGTTCTTGATGCAAACTATCATTTTTGCGGCGAATTTCTGTCTAGAGACTAACACACTGTGTTCTTGAGTCAATATTTGAAAGGAAAGGAAAGAAAATGAAATGTTTTTTGTGTTCTTTACTTACGGAGTATTTTTTAGGGTAAATTACACAGTTCGTCCATGTACTCAACCCCATTTACCCGTTTGGTCCCCCGTTTTGGAAATCGGTGGAAACGGTCACGGAAGTGGTCATTTTGGTTCGTATTTGGTCCCAAGGGATGAACGGTCGTTATGTGTCTCCGTTAGTGATGGGTATTATAGTAATTTTGCATAAAAACTGTGTTGCACCGTTGGTCTACATTGTATATTTTTTTACACATGTACACTTACATCACATCAACATTAAATTTTTTGACTACTCACTACCTCTACACCTCTGATCCCTATCATTTCACAAGATTATTCTCGCCTAAATCCTATTCCTACTCTCTTACAAATCACTCACAAAGCAGACCTACATTTTTTTTCATCGTTCAAACCATACATGCAATGATGTTAACGGGATTAACGGGATGGAACCTCCACAAAAGAAAGCGGACGGACACCACCGAGCGACTAATTGAAGATCTCGAATCGGCATATGGTAATGATTTAAAGCCCTTTTGCTTAAAGTTTAATTTTTTTACAAATGTAATGTTCTTTACTTGTTTTATTGTCGATTTATGAAGTTAGGTTTTTATTTTGATTTTCAGAGAATGCACCCAATATGTTTTCGATTCGAATACATCATGGTGGAAAATTCGAAGGTATCCAGACAGAAGGTATTTCGATGGTCATGTTGACATATTTGATATGGTCGATATCGATCTGTTTAGTGTTGTTGCGCTGAACACGATGGTTGTTCAATTAGGTTATAAAGGTAAGTCTGAGCCCCTGTATTATAATTATCATAGACCTCTAACTAGTCTAGATGAAGGGTTGTATGCTTTGGCATGTGAGGAGGATGTTCGTTGCCTGGCTACCCTTGGTAGAAGTTTTACGTTGATTGAGGTCTGTATAGAACATGGTGTTACAGTTGTAGACTCTTACCGAAGGCCACAACCACGGGTTAGGGCAACAATAGAAGATATTACTGATGAGCCTGGTAGCAGTGCAACAATTGAACATAGATCTAAAAAAATGTTGTTGTTGACATGACATGATTCTAGTGCACCAACTAAGGAACCTGTTTGTGACTATGTCGCACCTAGGTCTTTGCCTTAATATGATTCTAGTACACCTTGTAAGGAACCTGTTTGTGAGTCCGTTACCCCTAGGTGTATGCCTCATTATATGTTAACCACTCCTACTGATGAGTTTGTCATCACATATACACATTTGAGTGGTTTACAAGGAGTTCACATACAAGACCATGTTTTTCCAAGAATAAAGTCACAATATAGTAACATAAACCTTAGTTTTGTCTCACAACAACCAATTGCTAGTCATGTTATAGAAGATGTGATGAGGCAATTATCATTTGAGGAAACTAAATTGGATGGAGAGGCAATTTGGTGATGTTGCAGGAAGTGGTATAGACAGTTCTGGTTTAAGTCATGATGAGTCTTTTGGAGTTGATGACTTAGACTTGAACTTAAATGAACATATGGACCTAAATATTTCTCAAACTGAAACACAATATGAGCTTCTTGTGTTTGAGGTTTCCCGTCGTATAACGGAACTGATTGTTGGTAGAATCTCAAGACCCAGGAACACGTTGTAGAACATGTTATAGTTAAAGATTATGTTAGTTATGAGGAAGATGTTGAACAGGGTAATGGCCAGGAAGCTGTTGAAGCTCCCAGTGATGAATAATTCTTTTATGATGTTAAAGGATATATAGTGCATATGAAACTCAATATGATGTTGAGTATAATGAAGATGCAGGTACAGATGATGAAGATGATTTTTTGGTAGATGAAGAAAATGAAATTATAGAGCCTGATGTTGATGTGCATTTATTTAGTATTAGCATGGATGTTCCTTTTGGCAACATTGGTGTCACTAATCTAGTCCCAAATGATATTTTAGAAGGAGAGGATGTCGATGTTATCAATATGGATGGTTTTGATAGTGACCCTGGTTATGACTATGAAACAAGTAATAACAAGAGGAGAATGTTAGCTGAATTGAGCAAAGAAATGGAAGGTGTTATGAATGCTAGTGGTCAATGAAAGTACTCATTTTACAATGGACATAAATTTACTACTACAAAAGAGGCTAAGGACATAGTCTACATGCATTCCATTGAAAGCAAAAGAAATTTAAAGCTGTATAAGAATGACAGTGTCAGGGTAAGAGCAAGATTTGATGAATAAGTGCTTTTATTTATAATGTCACAAGGTACTGGACCAATTGGCCCAAATCAAGGAATGGAAGCTATGCCTAGTGGATCAAGTTGACCAAGTATTAGGAGTAAAATAAGGAAGAATACAAGTACCAATCATGACAGTCAATCATGTTCTTTTACTTTAGATGCACATGATAAATGAGATCTCTGCCCTTGGGTCTTGTATGTGGGAAAAGACAAACACTCGAAAAATTAGGTGGTGAGGACACACAGAGATACACATAAAGGCCTTTAATCTAGGGAAATCAAACACTGCACTTATAAATTCTTGTCAGAGAATATATTTGATCAAGTTAAGGTTAATCTAGAGATCCCAGTTAAGGCAGTTCAAGACCAGCTCCAACATGACTTAGAGCTTCAGGTATCTATGAGCAAAGCTTTCATAGCTAAAGCTATAGCTTAAAGAGAGATTAGAGGAGAACACACTCTATAGTATTCTATGCTTAGAGACTATGTTGTTGAGTTACACGCTACAAACCTAAGATTGCAGTTGAAAGGAATAATGATCCTTCTTTGCCTACTAGGGTGTTTTAGAGAATATATGTATGTTTGGGAGCATTAAAACTGGGTTTTAAGGCCTATAGAAGAGAGTTGTTAGGCTTAGATGGTGCTTTCATAAAAGGGACATTCCTAGGCCAAGTATTGGCAGCTATTGGACTTGATTCAAACAATGAAATTTACCCATTGGAATATTCCTTGGTTGAAGCTGAAAGAAAGAGTTCATGGTGTTGGTTCTTATAGTGTTTGGGTGATGACATAGATCTACATCCCAATCTAAATTTTACATTCATTAGTGATAGACAAAAGGTTAGTATTATGATTCACTTGTTAAATTCTTAACTACTACATCATATCATGCAGGGTATCATTCCAACCATTAAAACTGTGTTCCCAAGTGCAAAACACAAATTTTGCTTGCGACACATGCATGATAATATGAAGCAGAGATGGTGTGGACAAGCATACAAGGATTTGTTATGGAGATCTGCATCTAGTACAAGTATTAAGGAGTTTGAAAAGTGTATTTTGGAGCTTAAGAAGATGAATCCTAAGGCACATGAATGGTTGAATAAGATACCACCAGAACATTAGGCTAGATCTTATTTTTCAGGTAACACATAAATTCAGGGACTAACAGTGTAATTTTCTTAATGCCAACCCTTATTTTAATGCTTTCATATTTATGACTATTAGGTAGACTTGTATAGCATTTAATGATTTTATAAATATGAATTTTAAGTAGAGCCAAATCTGATTTATTGCTCAATAACATATGCGAGGTCTTTAATGGTAAAATAGTTGAAGGTAGGGATAAGCCAGTGATTACACTTTTAGAGTACATTAGGGAGTATTTCATGAAGAGAATAGTGAATGTACAAAGTGTTATTGATAAATGTACTGGTCCTTTGACCCCTACTGCAGCCAGAATCATGGAATCCATTAAGAAAGAAGCTCATTTGATTAAAATGCAATGGAATAGAGGAAATACATATCAAGTCTCGGGTTCATTTGGTGATCAGTGTGTTGTGGATGTAATGGCTAAGACATGTTCGTGTAGAAAATAGAAATTGACAAGGATTCCTTGTAAGCATGATGTTGCAGCTTGTTGGAATATGGCTCTGAATGACCGGGCGACACCACCCCTAGAAGCATGGGTAAATCCTTGTTATTGGTTGACTACATGGAGGGAAACATACTCTCACAAGGTAGAACCAACTAACGGTACCAATTACTGAGAAAAGTCCACATATCCTGTTAGTGCAAATATTATGATATTTAATCTATACGATCTCTTTATGTTTTGGTGATGACAAACACGTGACTTGTAATACATAACGTAAAGTATGCAAGTTAATCGTAATCACAAATCATCAATGCATACATGCATCTACATCTCTTGACGTCTCAATTCTACATCAACACCGACATTTGTGTGCAAGTTACTTGTAATCACAAATCATCAATGCATACATGCATCAACATCTCCTCGACGTCTCAAGTATGCATCAAGACGGACATTGATCTACACCCGACGTAAATCACATAAGGTATGTACAAACAACATTAAACTTATAGGATGATCAAAGAAATAAATTTTTGTCTTAACCTTACATTTTTATAAATGTAACAAAACAATTTTTCAAAAATCAATTAGACAAATCATTTTTGAATTATAAAGAAATGTTTTATGTGGTTATTATTTTAAATTTCAAATATGGTCATTTCCCCCTAAAACAAGTCAGTTTTCACCAGATTTTACCTTCACCACAAAAAGACAAAGACAGGAGCGTATGTCGGGGCGGTCTCTTAAATAGGTCGGCGGCCCCTTTAAATATCCAACAGCCCCCTTATATATCTGGGACCGCCATTTTCTAACAGACTATTTTTCAGCCCCTATAAATAGTGGCTCACTTCCAACTATTTTTACAACCCTTTTTGCACAAATTTCTTTCAGTTTTTTCTCTCTTTATATCTCACTAAATCTCTGTAAACCTTTTATTATTTAACTTGTTTAATCTTGTTTAAATGTGATCCAATCTTCTATCATTTCCTTCTTCCCTCAAGTGCAAGAGAAGAACTTTCGTCATCGTCAAGATACGAAGTTATGTAGTCTAGTTAGTTCATTTGTAACATATGTTACATATAGATCGAGTCCATGTCTTCCAATCTTTAGCAGTGTGTAGATCCGAATGGTGTGTATATTCGGAAGGGTTTGGTTGTACCCAAAGAAGAACTTAACATCTAGCTTATTGTCGGAAAATAACGTAAGCAACTTGTATGGTTTTCTCCGCCAAGAAAGGAGCTTGTTAACTAGTGAAGTAACTCTCAAGTTGGGTACTCGGGGAGTGAAGTAGGGCGAAAAGGAGCTTCGTGACCGAACCACTATAAATCATCATTTTCGGTTTGCATTTCCTTTCACTTATCTCTTTATGCTTTTATTTACATTTATCGTTTTACTTTTTTTTTGCATTGTGTTCATGATTTTGTGGATAGTTGCGTATATTGTGTTAATTGTGATTGTGTAGTACTTTGTAGTTAATATTGTGATACCCTAAGAATTTTCGTTCAATAATTTAGCCGTTTCCGTCTGATAATTTGAATTTTTCGATGTTTCGTTTAACTTTTATGCGTAACCGGAAAATTGTCCCGTTATAATATGAGAATCGTCTCTGGGAGCGAACCGTACTGTATTTCATCTTAGTCTTTCGTCATTGGACGCGTTTTTACGTTTTATATTAATATTTAAGATTTCATAATTTTTCGTGAAGTCGTTAATCATTTTCGTTGTTTGCGTAATCGGTTAAGTATATTAATGCATGTATGCATGGAAAGCCTTGGAAATTAATTCATATACATGCACTACAATTACTATAATGTTGAAGGCCACTTTTGGTCCCCCCCTTTGGTCTCATTATAACTGGATATGCATGCACATACATGCATAGGATTCAAATTTTGAAATCAATTTCACTAGACATGGTTGCATGATTTGAGGTTAAGGACATATACTCAAAGGGAAATGATTGGAGGATCATTTTGGTCCCCCTTTGGCTCTCTTATCCCACCGTCAGCACATACACACACACACTAGCACCTTATGTGTGATTTTTGCTAGTTAAATTAATGTGTACATATTCATTTCATAATCATTTCTCACCAAGAAAACACACACTATTCTTTCTTTTTCTCTCTTTGTC
>BQNB010202297.1:0-10847 GCA_026074375.1 Tanacetum coccineum
CACATTCTAAACAAGATGAACAACAATTTGAGTTATTAGATACCTTAGAGTTTGTAGAAGAGGTTGAACTTGTTGAAGAATAATCCATGAGAGCAAAATTGGTTGGACTTTCTTCTGCTTGGTAACTCCAATCATAGCCAAAGCCCTCACACTAAGATAATAAGGCAGTTGAAGTAGTTTCCTCAATTGGCACAGTCCTTTTGGTAGGCTCCTTGTTTCTATTGTCTTGATTCCTGGGTGCCCTACACTCCGTTGCAAAGTGTCCTCTCTTGTGGCAGTTGAAACACTCCACCTTGGACTTGTCAAACCCAATTCTTTCTTTATTGGCCATGTTCAGCTTCCTTCTAGTATTCTTTAGGAATCTTCTTGTCCTCATAGTTAGCATAGCAATGTTCCACCTCAAATCCATCTCCTCTAGATCATCAGGATTGATTTGTTGTAGATCTTCATTATCTAGATGTGGAGTACATGGTTGGCTAGAAAAGAAGGAATAAATCACAACATCACTCAAATTTTCAACAGTTGTTGAGCTATCAGCAGCACCCTGAGTGCTAGCAGTATTAACACCCTGAGTAGTATTAACTGCTTTAGTTGTACTGTTAGTATTGCTAGAGGATAGAAAGGCTACATTGTGTGAGTTTGTGGTTGAGCTAGATGTCCTCTTGACCTCTGATTTATAAGCCTTTAGGTTGTTGAAGATGTCATCCAAACTCAATGTCTCAATCTCTTGTTTGTTCCTCCACACAATATTATGCATAGTCCATTCTTGTGACAAACTTCTCAAGAGCTTCTGATTGATGTCTTCTTGAGGGATAACTTCACCATGCATCTCCAGTTGACTAATTAGCTTTTGAAGCCTTTCATAAGTTTCTCAATCACTTATGTGCTGGATGAAGCAAAGTTTTCATATTGCTGCTTCAGAAGATTTTTTTTGAGTTTTCTTTGTAGCAGTATTACCTCCAAATCTGTTCTCAATAGCCTGTATCAGTGTCTTAGCATCCTTGTATGAGTTGAAATTTAATTGATGCTCATTAGGTAAGGACATCAACAAAGTGCTTCTTGCCTTCAACTCTGCCCTTCTTTGTGCCTTCTCTTCAACACTTGTAGGAGGGATAACAGTCTCCTTACCATCAACAGTTTTTGTTAATATGGATGCATTACCATTTTCTACAATCTCCCACAGAGTGTAATCAATGCACTGTAGGTATTGATCCATCCTTATCTTCCTGGGATCATACTCACCAGGTTGGAGTATGGGTAGCTTGATGGTTTGAATAGATTGAGAATCCATTGCTTCTTAAAAAAGTAGATCTTGTGTGTAGTAAAGGTTCTTCTTATTCAAAGCTTCTTACAAGCTCTGATACTACTTGTTGATCCCAATAGAATAGATCTTACTTAGCTTGTATAAGGCTAAGTTGTATTGAATAAATTCAAAACAACTATGATAGAAACTTTGATTGTGAATATCAAAGACTATGCAGAATCTAGTCAATGATACTAAGAAGAATTTCAATGAAACAGTAATGAATAAGATTAATAACAAAACAGTTTACCAAACTTTCAGCCTCAATATAATACGAACACTCTTAATAGTGTTAGGGTTACAAAACCTTGAAGCTATATTGATGTCAAAAGATTTCTAGATATCTAACTCTATGCCCTAGGACCTCTTTTTATACACCAAGAAGTTCTAACCGGCTTACAATATTTTTCTATGTTATCATGATCTTCTAAACAAATAACTTATACATATCTTTTACAAAAATATCTCATACTTATCACATAAGCAATCTTTATCTTTTCTCTGATAAGTCTTTGATCTCTTCTCTGTCAGCATAAACTCTTCCAGCAGTTGTAATCTTTAAGCAGTTGTAACTTTCACACCAACAGTAGTAACTTTTGTACCAGCAGCACTAACTGTGTACAAGCAGCATTAACTACTTAGAAAGTTTTCTTCAATCTTCATCAGCAGTACTAAGTTACACTAGCAGTAGTAACTTGCAGTAGTAACATATACTAGCAGTAGTAACTTATACTAGCAGTAGTAACTAGCAGTACTAATATACACTAGCAGTAGTAACTTACACTAGCAGTAGTAACTAGCAGTACTAACTACTTAGCATATTTTTCATTAAGATTACTAACAACACTAATTTATACTTAGCAGTAGTAACTAATACCTTAACAGTCTTAACTTTCACTTAGCAGTAGTAACATCTAAACAGCATCAAGAGGCTTTGAATCCCAACAAAGATGCATTATGGAGGAATCAACAAGACTACAAAGTGTTGAGTTGGAAGCTGTATGACTCCGATGGAGTACATTTCTTAAGGATGCAACATGTGCAGATTTACATGCTGGTAGAAAAGAGATATCCTCTTACACCACCTACAATTACAGATATGCTGAACAAGAAGCTTCAGGTTGATTATTTTAGTGAAATGACATATCTGCTTCTTAAACTTCTCACAAAATAGCTTAAGAATCAATGAAGTATTTGGAAGCATCCTCCTGGTGATTATGGAATTTTTAATGGAGAAACTTGATGATTTTGGAGATAAATATCAAGTTTAGAGGAGGATTGTTGAGATTAAAAGCCTTCTTAATGTTGCTAGTATTAATGTTGCTCATATCAGAGTTACTAATTTCAACAGAGTTTCTAAATCTTCCCTGTCAAAAATTTTAAGCACTTGAATCATTGATGAGTACCTCTTTGAATTTCCATCAGCTCTTATGATTTGATAGTTGCTAATCTTCCCTTCTTTAATGATCTTGTAGTCAATAATGCTTGGAGGCTTAATAGCTAAAGGTATAGCATCAACTACTACTTCCTCTTCATCAGGAACAATTTTCATCATACTTTGAAGCTCAGCTGTTTCCTGATCATCATCCACCTTCTGCTTCTTTGCATTCTCTTGTTCTAGCTCATCACCTGCTCTCTTTAAGCTGATTTCTTGTGTTATTGTCTCACTGCCTTTTGCTCTTACTTCACTACCTCCTACCAATTCTGTATCCATATCAACAAATATGTTTACCCTTTTCATTGCTTTATCAAATAACTCTTGAACATTGGCAAAGGACTTGGTCTTCAAGTCTTTGGGCTTCCATCCTGCCATGTTTTTCAAATATGTACACAAGTCATATAACTTACTCTCTTTGTATAACGGCTTTTGTGGTGGTCTATTCCTCCTTTGTCTGCACTCGTTAGCTGCCAACGGTGTTTCCTACCGTCCTTTTCCTCCAAGAGTTGTTGAAAAACAATATGTAGACATTATCTTCAATCTGTCAACTCTTCTTGTTCCTCTGCCATTGCAAAGCCTTTGAGCTAATTACATAGTTAGTGTCAACCTTATCCGAATATATCCAATCCATAGTGCAATTAAGGCAACATTGGCCTTCTTCTTTTTCTCGAATTTGCAATCCTCTCCTCCTTCCTCATTAAAAATTGTGAGCTTGTAGCCTTATAGCTTCTTGTTTCATACAAAGAGGACTTGATTCTTTCTCTTTCTTCTTCATCTTTAAGGATTCTTCAAAAACCATGGATTATTCCTTTAATAACCCTCTGTCCTTTGAAAAGAAGTTAAGGTGTAGATGCTTGTTATCTTGATCTTGAATATCCAACAAGTTCAAGGCCCATTATTTTTCCATCAAGGAGATCCCTTTAAGCCCTTTCCTTATCTTATAAGCCTTGGTCCGTTGTAAACAACAGTTGGTGTAGTTTTGTTGTACAGCAAGTTGTAGACAACTAGCCTTGAGGTTTAGCACTCTGGGGATTAGATGGGGAGGCTGCCAAGTCTTTAGCTAAAGTGTATGTCATCATAGAGAGAAATCTATATTTTCAGCACTAACTGGTAGAATTATACTTTGGATGTAACGGAAACATAGGGGGAACCACAGCTCTTTTAGTTCTACAAACACCTCATCACCATTAAGATCATGCACTCAAAACATATCAGCATCATGAACATTCTCCAGGGTGATGTCTTCATCTGCATCAATATCATGAATTTTCCTCCTATGTTTGGATGCATCCTCCTTACTATACAAATACCCAAAACCCAAGAAACCCAAAAAACCTTTTACGTTAACCCAAACCTTACAACTTCATAAAAGTATAACCTAACGAACTAGAAACCAAACCTTGTATAAAATCTACTAAAAAGGAAAATAAGCCCTGGAGTTCTTGAACCATTGCTTCTATCTTAATCTTCTTGACCCTACCTTTTAAGGTTGTCAATCACCTAGTGCCTGAGTGGTCTTTGTGTGTTCCAAACAAGAACCCTGTTTTGATAAGTTGTGTACATAGAGCCAACAAATTCCTCAAGTTTCAGTCCTAATCCTCACCACTTAGCAGTGGGATCATTGGAAATGGCGAAGTGTACAATTCTCCTTATTAATCGCCTCCTCTGCTATATTGTCACTAGGAACATTAGATTTAGGTATCTGAGTGTTCCCTTATTCTTTCTTTTCTTTTTTTTGGGCTTTGATTCCTTGATTTAAATATGTTTCTTTTGGGGTTTGAGGATGGATGAATAGGTTAGCAATGGTTTGTGTGTGTGTTGGGGATCATAGGATTTGGGCCAAACCTTTATATACCCTGTAATTTGTTGACTTGTACCATCAGGATAAAATAAGGGTGGTTACTCTTGTCCAGAAAAACCTTGTACTTTTTCCTTCCCCTCTTCATGTTCCCAAAAAAAAAAACCTTCTTGGTGTGGGTAGGTGGCTGAAAACAAAAAAACAAATCCTTATTATAGATTTGTACATATCACCTTATCTTTGTTGATTCATAAACATTTGTACAAAATCTTGTATACATCAAAAAATTGTTCACATTACCACATTCTTCCACCATACTATTATGAAGAAAATATACTTTGGAAAAGTTTAACTTTTTTGGTTTGTGGCTGTTGTGCTGTGACACGCCCGCAAATTTGTCCGATCAATAATTTTGTTTTTTGTGTGGTTGGCCGTTTCCGTTTGATAATTGAAATTTTTAAAAAAAACGTTATTGTGTTTTAATATATTACCGTGTAAACCTAACCAGGGAAATTAGTCAAGTTACAAACTAAAGAATCATCTCCGGAAGGCGAACCGTAACTGAATTTCATCGTAGTCTTTCGTCATTAGATAACGTTTTTTTTTAAACCTTTTTAAAATTTAAGTAATCTTTAAAATTTCATAATTTTTTGTAAAGTCCGTTAGTCATATTCATTGTTTACAACGTAATCAAGTTAAGTACCGTAAAAATGCATGTTAACAGCAAAGACCCTTGGGTAATAATAATTTCATGAGCATGGAAAGCACTACTACCATTACCTAGTACTGCACACAATGATGGGAGGACCCAAATTTGTTTTGGTCCACTCCCCCCCCGCCACCCCCCCTCCCCCCCCCCACCCCCCCCGGTCCCCCCCCCCATTGTGTCCCCCCCCCCCCCCCCCCCCCTTTGGCTCCCCCCCCATCCCCCCCCCCCACCCCCCAATCCTATAGGTCCCACAGTCCCAGATCTCTTTTTGGTGGCCTTGTTAGTAAAACCAAAACAAACGAAAAAAAGCACGACCCTAAACACACCACCACCACGAAAGAACACACCCAACCCCCAAGTACCTCCAACACACGACGAGAACACCCATACACACACACAACAACAACAAGGAACAAAACACACACCACACAGGCCAAATCAAAACTAAGACACCCACACACACACCTCACACACACACACAACCATCAAAAACACACACAACACACACACACACTGAGCATGGTGATGCCCCATTTTTAAATTTGAAATTTTCAAAGACAAAAACCTCCTTTACACAAAAGTGGGCACTTGTACAAGTCTTCCTAGATTCCTATTTGCGAATCATTCGGTCCCCTCCTTAGCCATGTACTCTGCGAACGCGACCACACACCAAGTCCAGGTTGCATTCCATCCTATAAACCTACGTTATATACTCCTATTCTAAACACTCATTGTTTTCATTCTTTCATAAGCAAATTCTCTCACTAGAAAAACACACATATTTTTCCTTTCTTTTCTTTCTTGTTCGAACCACCAAGCACACCCAAATCCATTTCTTTTTAATCTTTGATCAAACCATTTGAAGATAAATTTGTTCGAGGTGATTGTTATTAGTTCATTCTGGGTATTTTATTAGAACCAACGTTTGGATGACCTATAGCACATCATAGTTTCTAATCATCGTTCGTCGTGTTTTCTTGTAAGTCATCTCTTCTTTTTCATAAATGAGTTGTACTTTTGCATTCGTATGATCATTCCGAACAAGGTGTACCAAGCGGATCGTTGTGGAAATCATTACTTATTTTTCTATAAAACTACAAGTCTCAAAGTTTAATCTTTTTATTTATAAATGGAATAACATAAAAAGTAGTTGTACTTTGGCGCTTAAAAGTTTAAATATTGTTGGCGAAGGGATTAAGTTAGATGTTGGATTTGTCGGAAGTGTAAATTGAAAGTCGAAGAGGTTTAGGTTTAGAATGGATTTGTTGCAATATTTGCGGTGTTGTCGAAAATCGATCGGATATTCTTTCGAGCCAATAAAAGATGTACTTTTATAAAACAGATACTTTCACGAGTCAAGACGGATAAAAATGGAAAGTTGATATTTTTAGAAAGGTCATGCTGAAATCTTATAAACTTTATAAATGCGTCGAAAAATATACTTTTATTATCAAAATGATAAAATGAAGAATGACGTTAAGTGTCGAGTTTGGGTCAACATTTATGGTTATTGAGTCAACTTTGGTGTGTCGGGTCACTAAAAGACGAAATACACTAAAAGATGAAATACACTAAAAGACAAAATACACTAAAAGACAAAATACACTAAAAGACAAAATATTTTCGAAGATGTTTCAAAATGTCGAGACTTGTCAAAACTTATAATTTTTGAAAGTACTTTTTGAAAAGGGTACGCCGTGTCTACTCATGCTCGAATGATCAGCTCTTGCGTTAAGCGTTATTCGTTGTACATCATTCTTAAACGACAACTATATGCTAGGTTGTCGCTAGGACCGTGAGATTCGTCTTCACTTGATTGATTTCTTTTAATCCACAATTCGTATAAGGTGAGTTCATAGCCCCACTCTTTTACTTGTTTTGAATAAATGTTTTATAACTTGGGGTGAGAAACATTGCTTGTTTTTTTTTAAAATTGGACACAAGTACTACACGTGAGATTTCCCTATTTACGTGTTGCCTAAGTAGCGTTTAGACCACTATTGCCCAAATTATCATGAACTGTTAATCACCTTTAACCGACTGGCTGATTAAGTATCACTGAGAGAATAAAAATCTATATGACTAATAAGCCCTATCGGTGAGTTATCGCTTAACTACCCACGGGGGGGCCCCACCCTTCTCCGATAAACGGATATATGTCATGTCGAAACTGGTTAGGTAGTCTTTGGTCGGACACCTGTAAGGGCAAGCAATTACTTATAGCAATGTACATGCTATCTTTCATTATTAGCTTCAGTGTCATGAGCTTAGTGCAACGTAAATACCTTTTTATGTGAAGTTGTATCTCCTATGACTGTCACATACGTTTTGAATCTTGTGGTCCATTATAACAACATTTGAAATAAACCTGTGAATTCACCAACTTTATGTTGACATTTTATGCATGTTTTTCTCAGGTGCTTAGCATGGAAGGTCCGTTGCTTTGACTTATGTGAAGTCCTATTTGCCCTGACCAGTTACCAATAAATTTATCTATGTCCTTCAAATAACATTGTTGAACTTATTTAAGCTTCCGCAATTTTAACGTTTTATCTTATTAAATTAAATCGATTTAAAAACTTATTAATATTTTTGAATTTATGCAACGGGTTTAATTTTCAAACGTACCCTTTGAGTCGTTCTTAGTGCTTTGTACTTGAGATGTTCAATAACGTCACGCCCCCAGACACTAAATCGGACGGGACCCTATTTGGGGGTGTGACAGATTGGTATCAAGAGCCAAAGTTATAGAGAACCAGGTAGTATAAACTAGGTCTGGTCTATAACCAGTAAGTGATCCTACGTGATTATATGTGCCTTACGTGATTTTACATATATGCAATATGTATATGTACTATGTAATTAAATACTAAGTACAACTAATACTACTATAATTATATTGCATTCTTTTTACGGTACTTCATCCGATGGTTTATTCATTCATCCATTCATATATGCATTCATTTACCCATTCATTCATTCGTTCATTTACCCATTTGATCATTCTTTTTCCGCATCATGCATGGTTGGTATAAAGGATATTTATATAAACTTTTGCTTGTGCAGGTCATGGCTATCTCTGTTATCTCAGTTTCATCAGATTCGTCTGAGGAGAGTGTGGGGACATCTACTGGACGAGTTATCTTGTTTGGTATTATCCCTACCACTATCCCTAACACTACACATTCTGTGATTCCACCTACTACCCATATTGATACCACATTGATACCTGCTGTTGCACCCACTATACCACCATCACCTGATTATACACCCGCATCACCTGATTATTCACCCGCATCTGATACGGAGTTTGATCTATCCGAGGATCCGTCATCAGATCATATACCACCACTACCAGCTACTTCACCATTTCTTTCATCGACTGATGATTCTTCAGACAGTGATATACCTGATACACCACCATCACCCACCCATGGTACACCATTCACTGAGGCTACCCTTTCTACCCAGAGATCACCTGTAGTATCTGGTGCACTTCGACGTCGAGTCATGGTTCTTGCACCTAGACAGCCTATACCTCATGGTCGACCGTACCGCTACCATCTTAATGGGCCGGTACACATGATGACTGTGAGGAAGAGGGAAGAGGGTTGGACCGTTACCTACTCATCGTCTTGCTGTGAGACATTCAGTTGATTACTCTTCTTCACATCATTTTTCTTCGGATGATTCTTCGAGAGATTCATCATCGAGTTCATCATCAGAGACTTCTTCAGATTCTTCTGCAGATGCTTTATGTGATTCTGCATCTAGTCATTCAGCTTCTGATCATTCATTACCATTACCATCATCGGGTATGAGACCTAGTCATCATTTATGTTCATTGGTACTGAGTATTCATCGTTCATCTACTGCTATTTCTGATAGACCATCTCATGATTCTTCTTATGCGAGTCCTTCTCGCAAGAGGAGTAGATCCCATGTTGCATCTGTATCGTTATCTTCACCTACCCTTGGAGCATTGTCTTATGCACGTGCCGATCTTTTACCATCACCTAAGAGGATTAGGAGTTCTGAGACAGCTACGGATTTAGAGGGTTGTTCGGAGGATAGTTTTGAGCCATATGTACCTAGAGAGGCTGGATTGGGAGTTGACTTTATGGATGAGAGTTCTGAGCCATCTAGGTATAGAGGGACTGATTTATAGATGGATGTTGATGTTGTGAGGAGTGATGGGATTGATATTGACCCTGAGATTCAGGCAGAGATTGAAGAGTGTATCGCTTATGCGGATGCTCTTAGAGATAGAGGGATTGATGCTAGAGTTGTAGTTGAGGCTGTTGATCGAGAGGAGATTGAGACGGATGTGAGAGGCCCGGTTGAGGTTAGAGTTGATAGAGTTACTCACCCAGTGGTAGCTGATAATATCCTTGAGCCTGCTCAGGAGGGAGCTGTAGAGGTTACGTATGAGACATTGGGAGATTTGGTTCAGAGGTTTTATGATCATACCGAGGTGATTCCGGTTCATCGTGTTCAAGCTATTAAGAGTGTCCAGATGGATCAGGGACACAGGATAGTAGCGACAGGACAGCAGAGTGTTGATATGTTGAAGAGGATCAGAGAGTTGGAGCGGGATAATATGAGACTTAGAGACATGATGGATGTTGCGAGTCAGAGAATTGCTCGGTCTCAGCGTAGGGAGTTGCGTGTTCAGAAGGAGATGAGACAGGTTTGGCGTTTTAGATTTTATGACCGTATGAGGATTGCTAGGCTTGAGGCTTGTGCCAGGAGGCATTTGGACTACCATTCTTAGATTATTTCTTGAGTATCTTAGTGTTGACCCGTAACACCTAGTAGTAGCTAGTTATTAGGGATTTATAAATCCTATATTTTGGAACCATGATGTAACCATTAGTATTGATGATATGAAATCTAATGTTACCATTCTATGTTTGATATTTTTTTTACTTAATGATTTTTTCTTTTGCTTATTGCATATTGCATTATTACTAAATCATGGCATTATCATGAAGTTATTATGATTTTGTAATTTCCTTATAATAATACTTGGTATTTTATTCGAACCCCGTTAACAATCTCGTATCACCATGGAATTTCATCGTGTTATGTATTGTTATGCTGTAGGACAATGCCTAACACACGATCTGGAGCATCGAGGACACGTGAAGGAGTTAACGAACAAATCGATCGCCAAATGGTAGGAGCGTTGGGAGCTCGTAACGCTGCTAGGAACCTTGAACCCCTTATGAGAGACGGGGGTGGATAGGAAGAAGTAAATGGAAATAGAGAAAATAGAAATAGAGGAAATGGAAATAGAGGAAATGGAAATGGAGGAAATGAAAATGGTTATGGGAACGGGGGAGGAAATGGCTATAACTTTGGAGGATTTGTGCCTGCTCGAGAGTGCACATATTAAGACTTCCTAAAGTGCCAGCCACTTAGCTTTAATGGGACAGAAGGAGTTGTTGGGTTAACTCATTGGTTCAAGAAGATGGAAACGGTGTTCCACATTAGCAACTGTCAAGAGAAGAACCAAGTGAAGTATGCTTCGTGCACGCTTCTGAACAGTTCATTGACTTGGTGGAACTCCGATAAGAGAACAATTGGGATCAAGGCC
>BQNB010202298.1:0-10847 GCA_026074375.1 Tanacetum coccineum
TATAAGAGAGGCTATCGAATCAAGTTCAGTTTCTTACCAAAATAGCACAAATGAGGGCTAAGACCACAAGCAGAATGTAAATAGATGTGGTATAAATACGAACATGCTCAAACATCATTTGTAGTTATCGTGTAGCTCCCATAAGAAAAGATTCTCTATGAAACAACAAATAAAGAAACACTAAAAGAATTGTTGGCAAAATAAATTAATCAACAATAATACCACTAAATGTTATTTTTTAACAGTAAATTGAAATTTGGCTCAAAATTCTTAATTAACAAAGTACTAAAGTAGTAGCAAATCATTAAGCAAACAAAACCCAATTTCACTCTATCCTTTAGCTACTGTTTCAAAAATGATTTTGTTGAACTCATCTATATGCTTAGAAATATCTCGTCCAGCCGGCATGTAGAATGTATACAACTTCTTCTTTAGGTACAACTTGTTTGTCAGGTACAAAGTCTTGAGCTTTGACCAAACCTCCGCTGCAGTTGTCTCCCCAGTAACCTCTCTCAGAACCTTGTTACCTAAACACAAAATCACGACACTATAAGCTTTTTTGTTTAGCTCAGCTTTCGTTTGAGCTTCCATATCCGTGGGTAAAACACTCAGAGCTTCTTTACATCCATTTTGGATTAATAAAGCACGCATCTTGATCCTTCATAACTTGAAATCACCAGTTCCATTAAATTTCTTGATGTCAAACTTGGCTCCTGACATTCTTTATCCCTTTGCTAATTTGCTAAACCTTGTGAAAAACCTCACAATCACAAACCAACAAGTCCCTTGTGCAATACCCTTCAAATTAATAGCCTTTTATTTTTTAAATTAATAAAAAACAAAATAACTATCGAATCCTTAAATGTACTGATTTCCCACCAATACAATAAAATCAATTATAATAATATTTAAAGTATGTTACCAGATTTTATATAAAGTATTAAATAAAACCAACACCTGTAATCCTTTCTTCTTCGTCAATATTCTGACTAACCACCCAAAATGATACCAGAACTTTTGTTGATGTCGATAACCAACAAAACCCTTAAACCTCCCTTGTTGTAATACTTCGACAAGAAAAACCGAGCTTCAAGAACCATTATTGCTGACGTTAACCTGTTGCTCATTCTTGTTGTTCTAAACCAAACTTAAGAACCCTTCAAGATGATCAAATCTAGCTATTGTTTAGTCTTTAACCGAGATCTGATACCACTTGTAGTATAAAGAACCTACAACCCAAGAACTAGAAGCGGAACTGATCGACTTCTCGAAATGTATTGACACACCTACAATAGCAACAATAATGTGACAGAAAAGTAAAGAACGAGCACAAGATATTAACCCTAATCGAATAATTAGTATTGAAAAAATGATATGTACAAATCCCTCCCCCTTAGCTCCTTTTATAGAGATGAGGGGGAAGAAAAAACTGACTCTAACATTCCCTAAGTCAGTTGTGAAACATATGGATTGGGCTTAGGATAAATAAACCCACGATCCTTACTTGACAGAATTAAAAAGAAAACTTAACACTCGACTACCCTGGACTTTTGCTAAATAAAGACTAAACCTAACAAGAAAGGTATTGAGAGTGAAAACACGTAGTAGAAACAAGTTAGTTAACAATTAAAATGAAATATTAACCTTCAAACAATATTTGCAAAAAAATGAAAGCAAAAGCAAAATGGTCTTATGACAATTCCATAAATACCAAAAGGCTGCTAAGATACAACTTACATCAATGCAATAATAACAATACAAAAAAGATACAACCATCAACTTAAAACTCTTTAACATCAACAAATTCCATTTCACCAGTATAAACCAAAAGGATTACATATTCTTCTCAAATGGATACAAAAATTTACATAAACAAACACATCTAAACATACCATTATATAATAAAAAAATAATTAAATTAGAACATATTTCGAATCTTGTGTTGGTAAACTCGTATCTTCATTGCTAACGAACTAATGGTACCTATTAATTAAACCCGATCTAAATTTGGATATTTATTTTGATATCCTCAAAAGCCCAAAAACCTTTCTCAAATTTTGTTCTTCATATAATGAAATTTGGTAGAAAGGGTTGGGAAAGAAGCTTCAAGAAAATAGAGAGAGAGAGAGAGATAGAGAGAGAGAGAGGTTGGTGAGAATGAAACTATGTTGTGCATAGGGAAGAAGGTTCAGGTTAGAAAATGGGTGGTAAGATTGGTACAGGCCGGTCAAATTTAGCTAAAAAATCCTAGTGGTAATACGACATCGTTTTAAGCCTAAAATGAGTATATATATATAATATATCGGATAAAACCTCCAACAAACATAGAGCTTAAAGCAGAATTGATCAAATAGTTCACAAGAAAAGTCAATACCTCAATATCACAATGTAATCGACAAAAGAAAGAAATAATAAGTACACAATATATACCCTCAAACCTCTATATTAATAACCAATATAACCTTACATCAAGACAAAAATAATGATTTAACTAGCATCCCTCTCACTTTTATTATAGAGTCTAGGGTGTACAACCCCTATAAAATAATAATTTCATTATATCCTTGTTTACCTTATACACTACACAATATTAGTTAAAGTCTAACTATGACTTTATTTAACTAAGTATTATAAATCCTATACACAGACTAACTAAACTTTACGCACAAAGAATTGCTACTATACCATAACAATTTTGCACCTTAGTAGTGATTTTTAATTTATACTAATACTCAACATCTTTATCCAAGCATTGTACCTTAATAAATATCTAAGTTAGTTTCTTTAGACCTCATCCACCTTATTCCTTTCAGCACCATTATCCTTTATACCCTCTAGATCATGTACTATGGTTTTCATAATGTATGACCCCGCCTTTGCACCAAAGTGTACATGCTCATCTACCAAGTAGCCCGTGTTTATCTTTCATTCAACTTGTTTAACCTCTAGCTTTCTTTGAGCCACTGCATCATCATCATTACTATCTTGAATAACCTCAGCTTTATGATTTTACTAAGCTTATTGTGGTTCCACCTCAAACAAATATGCTTTTTAACATGTACTCCAATGACTAATATTTTAACACCAAGACCAAGTTGCTTAAAAATACCAAAATCATCGAGCTTTTCGATGTTAAACCTAGTACTCGTACTAGCCATTTTTCTAAAAACCTTGCTTTAACCATGTCAAGTTGATTTAACCCTAAAGACTAAACTTGTACAACAAGACGCACAAGTCGTGTGCTAAACCTGCTTTCTTGAAATCTTGATTTGCTTGCTTATAGGAAACCCCTAAAGATTTGATCTTTTCACCTCAAATATACAAAATTTGTACTCCTATAAATCACTTTCCTTGATTCCTTTAAAAATAGCTAAACCTTAACTTTCGTCCAAGTTATCACCAAGACTCGATCTTTAAGAAACCCACGAGAGCCATTAAAGTTGATTCATAAAACCTCATAAAACCAAAAAACCCTTTAAGCTTCTTACTCTTGAAGATTGATTATCACGAAGGAACTCTTAATCGTTAACCTTTTGAAGCTTTTAAACCTTTTTGTTGATACTCTTTGTAACCGAAATCATGATCTCTAAATAAATCTTTGGAATTATCTTTTTTGCATCTCAAGAATACCCTTAAGAAAATTCAAACTCGCACCTCAAGTTTCCCTTTAATCAAACTAAGCTTCAAACACCTTATATCAACATAATGATAGTAAAACAATAACCGAAAATGAAAAAGATCACAACAACTAGATCAGAAACTTTGATGAGCTATGTCTTCTTCCTGAAATGCAAGATCCCTCTAGAGAGATTCTAGAACTATGTGTCCCCGTCTTCATTTTAGGATGTATAGAAATAATAATCATTTTCTTGTCTCAACCAATCGAAAAAGAGTTTAACGGTTAGAATGATATTTAATTGGTTGAAGAATGTAGTTGTTGGCGCAACATTGACTAGGATCTCCTTTATGTTTTAACTATGACAAATAAACTTTCGCAAAAGGTAAAATAACAAAAGATAGCCAAAATCGCTAAAACCGGATTTTTTTCATTTGGTGCGCTGGACACGCATCAGCACGTGGCCAGCGCGCCACTTGCAGTTTCCGTGTTTATGGATTTGCTTTTGTCACCTTTCCTCTTACCTGACATACGTGGAAACTTCAATAAAGGCATGTATATGATATTTGAGCATTTAGGAACACTCCAAATAAGGTTTAGACTTAAAGAGGAGCAAAAACAAATCATCATGTTTTCAATAAAACGCCAACTCAAATATTTTATTAAACGCCTCTAGCCAAGACTGAAACTTCTTTCTAAACCCAGTATGAACTAACTTTCAACATACCATCAAACAAAAGTATTTATTTAAGCTTAATCCGGATTTACAATCTTCCTAATCACGTAACAGGTTTTACTCCCTTATTGGTCAAACTAAGTCAAAGGTCACTATGCATAAGCGCATCCTTTCCCATTATGGGATATGCTTACATGATATTCAAAGCACTTAGCTTGTTTGCATCAAGATGATTAGTGATCAAATCCATTGTTGATTATCATAGATTAAGTCCAAGTGACTAATTGAGTTTGTGGTATTTGGTATTTAAAAGTTAATCTTACTTTGAGTTTTCTCACCTCCATACCTATAAATGTTTTACAAACTCACACATGTATTCCTCACATGTATAAGATGTCTTACAAACTCTCACACTTCTCCCTACAACACTTCCATACCATACTTCCTACACCACATTCATTCTAATCATTTGTTAATCTCTTTTTCAACAAATGATTAAACACTCCTTCTATACAATCCTACAACACATCCTTCCTAATTTATTGTTTACCCTTCTTACCTAACAAATGATTATATCCTCCACACACACTCTAAACATTCCTTTTCTAAAACCATCTTATAATCACATATGCCCACTCTTTTCTCTCTTATTGGCTATGTGATTATAAACCTAAATCAATCATTTGATTTCACTCTAATCATCATCATCTTCATACTTCTAATCTTCAAAACCATCTTCATGCTTAAACTCCTCTTCACACAAACCTTCCCCAAATAATACCCATATGGGATAACTTACATTCCCTTACACTATAGTACCTTGTGTACTTCTTATCCCCTAACATTCCAACATAGGGTCCTCCACACCACATCAAAATATTCTCCACCACATATCTCCTATTCACCTTATTCCTTACAAACCTATTTGAATTTTACACACATGCACACTCTATCATCGTATCCCTTGATCTTACCACTTCATCAATCCAACATACCTCACTCTTTTTTCCTTTCTTGGATTAAAATTCAAATGTCAAACAAACATACTTCCCTCTATAAACAAACATACTTCACTCTCTAAATAAACACATTCTTTATCAACCCTTGATCTTGCCACTCCACCTATTGATGCTTATTTTATTTTAAAATATATTTTATTCAAGTTTTAAATTTATAAAACTTGAGTCACCTAACAAATGCACTAACGGGCAGAGAACCTAATCGTGAGTAGTGTAGAGATGGTAAATTCGAGATCGTCCCAAGAGCTAAGTGTCAATTAGTTTTAATTTAAAGTGTTATGTTTTTAAAGTGGTTTGAGATTGATTTTGAAAGCAATAGGAAAGTAAATATGCAAAAAGTAAAAGTAGTGGAAGATATCAAGGAGAGAAGCGTGCTACCCTAGCCATTCCATTACTACCGTTATAACTATGTTTTCCTATGCAATGTTACATCATGGTTTCATTAGTGGTTTCTAAAGTCGACAAACCTGAATAGACATCTTTAGTCTACCCAATAATTCCTGCAATCCTAAATCCACATAAAGTCAAGAACTAGTCTAATAACCTATACAGATTATTAACCATCTCTTAAAGAGTTCATGTGCTTTTTAAGTATATTAAGTGATAGAGGCGGTAATAGGGTTGGTTCCTACACTAGGGTTAGAATGATCATCCTTCCCTAATACCATGCTAATCTCATGTTCAAGTGGTAATCTAATAACATGATTAACATGATCTAAACCACCCGCAATACTACCAAAACCCTGGGTTACACGATAGTCAAAAGGATATCTAACAAAACCATGATCTAACAGGAAATAAATATTATAACGATAGTAAATTCATGACTAGGCCAGCACTTAAAGTGCTTAGCCGCTCATGGCAACAATAAAGCAAGGATTAATAAAGATAATCATGGATGGAAAACTCATAATTCTTACAGAAGTTGTTTATGAATGATTAATATAAAAGTAAGTTTAAGTGCGATCTCCCTTGGACTTCTTGTGGAATTCTTCGAGCTATGGAGGCCTTGATCACCCCATGGATCTGTGGTGGAATGGTTGATATCAAATTGTCTGAATGAGGCCTCTATTTATAGATTTTGAATAGTTTATAGTGTAACCTTTTAGAGGTTTACACCGTAAACTGCTGATGTGTACTTTCCATCTTATAGGCTTAGAGGATGTTACGGCATAATCAAGTGTCCACGTTACCCCATAATGCTGACTCAGATAACTCATCCTTTAATAATAATAATGTTACGGCGTAAACCTTGTGTGTGGTTACGTTGTAATCTTGCTGGGTGACATGTCTTTCCTTGAATAGGTTACGACATAACACTATCGTATGGGTTACGCTATAAAGTCTTGTAAGAATCTATTTTTTCTTCATTTTTTGGTCCTTTTCCCATGTTTCTCGTCACATACTTGCATTTTACCAGAAAATAACGAAATAACTATAAAAGTATCGAATTCAAGTATTTATAAGACAATTGCAAGTATTTTTATGGTAAAATTGACACTAAAAAGTATAAAATATTTGATGTCATCAAATATCCCCCCACTTAACTTTTGCTTGCCCTCAAGTAGACCTGTCAGAATAGTTATAAAAAGATTTCTTTGATTTAACTCAAATAAATGAATTTATAAAAGACTTATGTTAGAAACATCAAATCCGAACACCTCATGAAAAGGGGATCAAAAATCACTCAATTCTCAACTAGTCTAAGTGTTCATTTTCGGGGTGGTCGCTCATCTGTACAGTCATAGTATGTATTCTATCATAAGCTTGGAGAGTACACAAATCTGCACTAGTTAGAGTTAGGGTCTAAACAATTCTTAAAGGCAACATGGGTGACATAACATAGGTTTATTGGGTGATAAAAGGGTTAGGATAGACATGAGATACACATTTAATTGGTGTTAAGATAAAAACACAAAACAAATAGTCATATATATTCTAAGGTATCCATAACTAGCTACTGTCTATCCATAGTCCAAGTCTTCAAGTGCAAAAATCTGATCATATCATCATAATGGGTTAGCTAATAATGAGATCTTGCGAAGCATGCTAGCCCATTCTTCACTAGGTGTCTTATGGCTGCACCACCTTTATACTTCGGACGGCTTATAGTTGCACCATCCCCATAATCACTAGGTGGCTTATAGTTACACCACATTTTTACTTGGTTTTATAACACGTAACCAACATCAAGAGTTAGATCACTAGGTGGCTTATAGTTGCACCACCTTTTCTTTTTTTCATTCTTATAATACTCATGCATATTACATATCACATATCCCCCCATTTGAGATAAACAGTATCAAAAGTGATAATACCGGGGGTCTTCCATGATCATAATAATATGTCTTCAACAAAAGTGCTAATCTTTGAACCATTTTCCTGAACCATGGACTTAGGTAGTCAGAAATTTCAACACAAGGATAAATATAGACTACAGGGTTAGCTAAGGCGAAATGGTATAACGAAACATATAATATTGAGTGAAAACATAAATTGGCTAAACAAGGGTGATCTAGGGGTATCTTGCACTAATGATGAGTGCAACAAGAGGGTTTTTAATACGGGAGGTCGACAAGTTAGTGTAACAAGTCGATAAACACACACATATAGGCTTATTTGGGCGAATTCCTAAATGTTGCCTTCTCGAACCATCTATTCCTGCTAATCAATTAGATGAAAACGGAACATTAGGCTTAAACCTCACCAAGTACTAATAAAGGGTAATATGCATTCGGCAAAGATTAATTCTAGTTTAGTAAGAAAAACATGTTAAAAAAATTTAAAATCGGCATAATATTTTAAAGAAAACTAGAAAATCGAAGGCAAGACTAGGTCAAGTGATAATTCTACTCCCATCCCCCCACTTGCTTTGTACAATGTCCCTATTGTACATTAAAGAAATGAAATAAACAGGTTGAGTAGAATTAGAACAAGAAACTCCCTTGAGCATTGATCCTGAACATATGAAATATAATAAGCCGGTGGAGAAATCTAGAAAATCTCCATCGTGAGCAAAGCTTATTTTCCCTTGTGATCACTAAAATAAACTAAAAGCATAAAATCACTCAACGATAAATATACAAGTTATACAAACCTAACTTGTTGATCCCTTTTAAACATATCTTACTTAGCTTGTTAAAGCTTAGTTGTGTTGGATAGATCCAAGACAACTATAATAGAAACTAAGATTCTGAATACTACAAACTATGCAGAAACTAGTTTGTAATACTAAGAAGAACAATGAAACAGTAAAACAATTAAAGTTACAGAATAACCTTGAAACTATGAATACTAACTATGATAAATGACTTCTAGATCTATATCTCTAACTATGCCTGTTGGGAATTGAAGGCTTCTGAAGTTACTACTGTTAGTTTTGGAAGTTAATATTACTGGTTCAAGATTGTACTGCTGTTGAAGTTTAAAGAAAATAGTCTAAGTTATTAGTACTGCTAGCTATAATAGTTAGTGTTGCCAGTACATTGTTAGTGCTGCCAGTACATTGTTAGTACTGCCAGTATAGTTAGTACTGTTAGTTAATACTTAGTGTTGTTAGTCTTGTATAGTTAGTACTACAATTATGATATGCATGAGTTAAATTAGGAATAGATATGCATTATCATTATACGTGTTTTGTAAGCCCGTTAGGGTTTCCTTGGTGTATAAAAGGAACCCTAAGGCATAGATCAATATATTTCAGTCTTTCATAGTTTTTCATAGCTTCAAGGTTGTAAACCCTAACACTGTCAAAGAGTGTTCGTATTAATATATTAGAGCTTATTGTTTTGGTTATATTTCTGTGTGTTAAACATTCATTACTATTATTCTTCTTAGTGGTATAAACTAGATTCCGCATAGTTTATATCATACACTCAAAGTTTCAATCTTAGTGTCTTTGGATTTATCCAAGGATACTAAACCTTACATCAAGCTAAAGAGTTCAAGATCTGTTCATTGGGATCAACAATGCCTTAGGGTTTCTTTTATACACCAAGAAATACTTTCAAGAATGCTAAATAGAAGACTAAAGGTTGATTATGAAAGTGAGATGGCATTTAAGCTTCTTAGATTTACAAGATCATAACTTTAGAAGTAGAAGAGTGTTTGGATACATCCTCCTGATAATCAAGATGCTGATACTGAAGAAACTTGATGATTAACAAGGTGAATATCAAGTTTAGGGAAGGATTGTTGGGAATTGAAGGCTTTTGAAGTTACTACTGTTAGTTTCGTAGTTAATACTGCTGGTTCAAGATTGTGCTGCTGTTGAAGTTTAAAGAAAATAGTCTAAGTTATTAGTACTAGCTATAATAGTTAGTGCTGCCAGTATATTGTTAGTACTGCCAGTATAGTTAGTACTGTTAGTTAATACTTAGTGTTGTTAGTCTTGTATAGTTAGTACTGCTATTATGATATGCATGAGTTAAATTAGGAATAGATATGCATTATCATTATACGCGTTTTGTAAGCCCATTAGGGTTTCCTTGGTGTATAAAAGGAACCCTAAGGCATAGATCAAGATATATCAGTCTTTCATAGTTTTTCATAGCTTCAAGGTTGTAAACCCTAACACTGTCAAAGAGTGTTCGTATTAATATATTGGAGCTTATTGTTTTGGTTATATTTCTGTGTGTTAAACATTCATTACTGTTATTCTTCTTAGTGGTATAAACTAGATTCCGCATAGTTTATATCATACACTCAAAGTTTCAATCTTAGTGCCTTTGGATTTATCCAAGGATACTAAACCTTACATCAAGCTAAGGAGTTCAAGATCTGTTCATTGGGATCAACAAGTGGTATCAGAGCTTGTTGTGAAGCTTTGAATAAGAAGAAACCAACAACACATACAAGATCTAATTCTCAGTGATAACATGGAGGCAGGAACTACTTCTACAACTCTGACTGCAAAACTCCCTATCCTCAACCCAGGGGATTATGATCTCTGGTTAATGAGGATAGAACAATACTTTCTCATGACTGATTACTCCCTCTGGGAAGTAATTAAAAATGGTAACAAAGTGCTGAAGAGAACTGTTGGAGAAACTGAGCAGGAATATGAACCTACTACTGCAGAAGAAAAGCAGGACAGGAGGAATGAGATGAAAGCTAGAGGAACTCTGTTGATGGCACTCCCAAATAAGGATCAACTGAAGTTCCATTCATATAAAGATGCAAAATTGCTCATGGAAGCCATTGAGAAGAGGTATGGAGGAAACAAGGAATCCAAGAAAGTTCAGAGAACTCTACTCAAGCAACAATATGAGAACTTTGCAGGATTAAGTTCAGAGACAATGGATCAAACTTTTGATAGCTTGCAAAAACTTATTAGTCAGTTGGAGAAGTTGTTACACAAGAGAACATGAACTTAAAACTGTTGAGAAGTCTTCCATCTGAATGGAAGACTCATGCTTTGATCTGGAGGAATAAACAGGAAATAGAGACCATCAGTGTGGATGACTTATACAACAACTTGAAGATATATGAACCTAAAATCTCAGGATCATCAAGTACAAGTCAAAATCCACAAAAT
>BQNB010202303.1:0-10847 GCA_026074375.1 Tanacetum coccineum
AAATTTATCAAGTTTATAGAAGTTCCGGAGTTAACATTGGGTAGAGGGCGTTTTCCCAAAAGATTGCGGTATCTATCGAGTTTGACTAGTCTGGAAAATCATGAACACGCAACGGCTTTGCACTTAAAAGGGGTGACAGATATGTTATTTAGTTTATGTTTATATATTTGGTTAAATCTTTAGATAATTAATTGTATACATTGACTTTTATTTTTTAAGATAGATACATACACGCATTGTATATACATTTTTAAGGCTTAAAAAACTTATATATGTATTCTATTTAAATTCATCATCTCCCTCCAATTTTGACACTATCATTTTCCCTTCACAAATTTTTCATTACCTTCTCTTCAATTTTAACACCACTACTCGGTGTAAGTCTTTATTTTTTGTCCCCATTTCTTACAACTACTTATGTACTTTTCAATTGGTCCTCATTTCTTACAACTACTTATGTACTTGATGGTTTTTAAATCCTAGATTGGTGGTTTGTAAACCCAAAGAGCCTTAAACTATCAATTCAGGATGACCTAATAAATATTGGTTTTTAAATAATGTAAGGTTTTTATAAATATAAAGAGAGAAAAAAGTGGTATGCAATGCACCAAGAAGTTGGGAAGCTGGTCGTGTTTGGCTTATTTCGATTTGTAATTAATTCCATTGAAAATTAAGGCTGGTGTATTCCGCGTCACTCCTCTTTCTTTATTATTCCTTTTTATAATCACTTAAATTTTATAAATATTAAATCTGACATTTAATTCAATGGTAGGACCATAATCCACATCATACCCATGTGTCAATGTTATTTTATCCATTACAATCCAAAGATTCTCTCCAATCGTATAAAGTTGACATTTATTAACATAGTCGACAAGTTATCATACGTATCATATACTATCATCACTTCTTATAAAATTGTACTAATATATCAAAGGTTTTCAATTAAAGTTACATTGTGAATTTTGCTTGTATGTACAAATTTTTTGACTCGAATTAGAGGATAAGTCTCATCAAAGAAATTTGACTTTTACGGATGACTGTTAAAATCCAAGATGTTAGATCGGGAGTAATAGTCACTAAAACTAGAGTGGTATGACAACATCATCATTCACCACATCACCAAACCCATCATCACTAAAGTCACTAACTAATCACCATTAAACACTTTTTCTTGTAACGGATTTAAATAAAAGCTTAAAATTCGATGTGTTAAGAACAAACTTCAAGTCCCAAGTAATAAATAGTGAGTTCATATATGGGCCTAAAACCTATAAGATCTTTATATCTAAGAGTGCTTTTTACAATATCACGCCATCACCAGATGATCCAAGCGGTCTTTGACACTAGGACATCAATGCAAGCATTGGCCGAAGCGTTTAGATTAAATTCATCACTGCATTGAGCAAGTTTTGGAGGTCATCTCTACTATCGGCGACACCCCACGCCCCCACCAATTCCTAAGCATAGCCCATAAGCCACTCGCAATCGAACAATCAATGAACAAGTGTAAGAGTTATTATAGTCTAAGTTTAATTGTTTAGCTTAAGCAATATGCACTGTTTCACATCACATACCTGTATGAAAATCCGTAATTTGTATAAAATTCTTTTGTGATAAATATAAAAGATAGAACTTTGACATAATAGGTGATTTACCTTAACCAATAATCACATAATTTAATCTTATTAACTCGATAAAGTGTTCAAAAAAAAGAAAGAAAAAAACTCGATAAATAAGTTATGTGATGTTGGAACCCGGTTGTGAATGCGGCGAGTGGTTCCCATGCCATCGGCAAATTCTATATGCTGGATACACTGCATCTCAATCTTTTTTAATTACAACTTGATTTATTGTATTCATTTCGCAAATGAATAATAAAAAAGAAAAGCAACACACTCTCTTCTCCTAATTATATGAAACATCAAAGAGATCGAAACCTATTTTACTTCCCTGTATACTTTATCAAAAGGCAGATGTTGAAGAATAACAAAGTTATTTAATTATATGTTGTTCATCAGAATATGTGATGTGATCATTTTAACCCATACGCCATAATAAAAAGAAAGAAAAGTGAAAACGACATATGAGGTTCTGTTTTAATATTATAATAATGTTTGTGTGTGTATATATATATACACGGCTCTTAGAACCCACCAATAGCCGTCTTCTCTCAAATTATCACAGTAAATAAAGTTTGCCCCTAACGTTAAACAGAAACAAAAACAAAAAAACAATCATGCACATCGTTGATCATTCATATCTAATCTAAAACAGTAATACTACAAACGTCTTCTTGTTTTTGTTTTCCATGCCAATATAATTTCCAGTCAATATAATTGTTTTCCATGCCAATATAATTGTTTTCCATGCCAATATAATTTCCAGTCAAATCTTTATCTTGTTTTTGTATAAAATGAACAAAAATGTATCTGCTATATTTCGTTGTATTATCATATAATTTCTATGAAATGATTTAATGTGAGTCGTCCCTCATGGAATTAGTGTCCAAGTTCATAACTAATTGGTAAGATTATCGTTAAAAGTAGAGTCCTTTTTTGGTTGCCCTCAGTGAACCGTAAAAGAGAAAAGGTTTTGAAGAATAGGTTACGGCGTAACCACTTTTGGTATTACGCCGTAACAAGGCGCGGGATGTTTTTGGGGGATGTCCCACATCGCCCCAAGGAGACAACCCAACCCCCTCCTTTTGGATATAAATAGAGGGGCATGCCTATGTCTTCATCATTTAATTCTAACTATCTATTTCTTACTCCTTGTAAGAGTCTTCGTATTGACGGGACCCTAGGAGTTCGAATAATAGTTTCTCTTGGTTCGTGGGTGTGAGCCCTTAGAGGTAGAGATGCAAATTCAAAACCGGTTTTTTAAAAAACCGGTCGAAAAACCGAAACCGGTTTTTTAAAAAACCGGTTTTAGTATTTTCTTTTTTTATTTATTTATTTATTTTTCTTTTAAGTTGCTTTTAGTTAATTAGGTTTAGATCCTTTAGGGTTTAGTTCTCTTCCTAGAGCCCTAGTTTAATTATATATTTCCGTTGCGTGATAATCTAGTTTGGAAATAGAAAACACAATCAGTGGAAAAAGAGCTTTAGCCGTAAATCTATTAGCACTTAAAAAGTACATTGTTAAACATGTGATAAAGTGTAAATAAAAATTGTATATTATGTATGGCTTGTGATCATCAAATGTTAATATGAATTTACATTTTAATCCTTATATTTTGAACTGTTTAAATATACCTCTGAAATTTTAAAATGTTTAAGATAGAAGCTGAACTTTAAAACTGTTTAAAAGAAATCTTATACATATTATAATTGCTATATTATATATGTATCATTAAAACTAAATACATCGTTAGTCAATTGGTAAATTGGCTCACCCATAGTGAACAAACTATAAGAGAAGTTTAAGGCGGTTCGTTATGCCTCCCTAAAGAAGTTGGGTTTTTAATATGCTTCGCGCTGACCCGCTTCTCCGCTTCTTTGTACGTTCGATGGAGCTGCCAAAAACTTTTGATAGGAACTCTATATTAAAAGTATTAATATAAAAGTACTAAAGCAAAATTCCCGTTTTAGTTATAGAAAATGTGAATAGTATGCTAACCCATGAAAATCACACATCTCTTATATGGGTTGTTAATGGAGCGCGTGTTGTTTACCGACACATTAATATAAGAACATAAGTGAGGGATGTGGCACACGCGATTTTCTCGAGCTGAATCAAAGCCGGGGACCACGCGGAGTTTCATGGTTAAATTCACAATATTATTCATGATCCACGTCAACCAAGTCAGAATAGTATAAAAACATATCCGAGGGATTTAACATGCTATTGATCAGAATCAATGAATCTCAAAAGAACTAGGAATTTCATAGAGAATGAAATTGACAAAGACATTGTCTACCTAAAATAAATTCGTGATGTGATTACGACAACCCTCTTCATAAACAAATCTAAAATATGGATCCTAGCCTTAATTTAAAATTGGGTAATTAATTAAGGAATAATCATGCTAACTAAAATTATTTTTATCTTGAAGATGTCTTTTGAAAATGGTGTCAATACTCCAGCTCCTAATCCCTCACCCAACTCAAGCTTCTCTTTACTCTTAGTTCTTGGGAGGAAGACACCGGTTACCTATATTATATGGACTGAGAAGCGAAACCTTAGTTTACCCTAAGGTACAGAGAACAACGATATGTTTGTTCTCGATGAGCAAATTCCATAATTGATAATGATTCAACCCAAGAAGAGATTAAAGCTCACCAAAAGCACTATGATGATGCAAACAAAGTGTCATGCATTATGGCAGCATCCATGAGCCCTGAACTGCAAAAGACTTTTAAGAACACTTGGACTTATGAAATAAACCAACAGCTGAAAGAGATGTTTCAGGCAAAGGCAAGCAAGGAATGACTTGATGTTGTGAAATCTCTCATGGCTTACAAACCAAAACCTGGAGCCTCTATATGTGCTTTTGTCTTAGAGATGAAAGGGTACTTTGATAGGTTAGAATCTCTGAATATGGCGTTCGATGCTGAGCTTTCTATAAACATGATCCAATCAGGTCTGCCAACTGATTACAATCAGTTTGTGCTCTCGTATCAATTGAACAAGAGGGAGACCTTAATATTGGAACTGCACAACTTATTACAAACCATTGAACAAGGGATCAAGAAAAGTGATGTGCCCTCTACTTCAGCAGCTCCTGTGTTGAATGTTGGTCACAATGCAAAGAAAAGAAAGACTTCTCATTCCAATTGGAAAGGAAAAGCCACACAAGGAAAGTCCGATCGTGGGTCTAAGAGAAAGGTTGATTGCACTTACAGGTGATCCAAAGGAAGCATTGTGCTTCTACTATAACACAAAGGAGCATTGGAAGCATAGCTGCCCGAAGTACCTGAAGGATCTCAAAGACAGAAAGGTCAAAAAGAGTGATTACTCGGGTATGTTCATGATCGAACTTCACAATACTACAACTTCTGATTTGTGGGTCTTGGATACAGGGTGTGGTACTCACATTTTCACTGTATTGCAGGGTCTAAAGGAAAGCAGGAAGTTGAAGCATGGAGAGCTCAACTTAGTCATGGGAAACAGGAAAATCACACTTATGACAAAGATTGGAAAGTACGAGCTCATGCTCAAATCTAGAGTTAGGATAAATTTAAATAATTGCTGTTATTCGTCAAAAATGACAAGAAACATTATTTCATTTCATGCTTTGTTTAAGGATGGTTATCAATTTTCATTTGACAATGAGAATGGAGATATTTTGGTTTATTCAAATGGTTGTTTTGTGTTAAAAGTTTCTCCTTGCAAAGGCAAATATGAAACTGTTGAATGTATTGAAAATGGCAATGTGATTTTAAATGTTGGTTCGTCTAATGAGCTTGATAAATCGAAATTGTGGCATTCTTGTCTTGGGCACATAAACAAGAAACGCATAGCCCAACTCCAAAAGGATGGAGTGTTGGAATCATTCAACTTCAAATCGAATGATGTATGCGAGTCTATTGGGCAAGATGACTAAATCACCATTCACAAGAACACGTAAAAGAAGTGAAGGACTATTGGACTTGGTACACACAGGTGTGTGTGGACCATTCCGATCAGCCACAAAAGATGGAAAATGCAACTACGTTATGTTTACTGATGATTTCATTAGATATGGATATGTTTATCTGATTAAACATAAGTCAGATACTTTTGAAATGTTCAAAAGGTATCAAAACGAAGTAGAGAACCAACTGGATAGAAAGATAAAGGGAGAGTACCTTAGTATCGAGTTTTTCAATCATCTTAAAAACTGTGGTATAGTTTCATAGTTAGCTCCTCCTAGAACACCACAACTGAATGGTGTTGCTGAGAGGAGAAATAGAACCTTGTTAGACATGGTTCCATCTATGATGTGTTGAGCAACACTTCCAATAAATTTCTGGGGTTACGTATTAGAAACTGCCGCCCATATCTTAAATCTTGTACCCACTAAGAAGGTTTCAAAGACACCTTTTGAGACGTGGAAGGGAAAACGTCCTTCTATTAGGCACATCAAAATCTGGGGTTATGAGGTTTTCGTTAGACGAGAAGCTCAAGAAAAACTAGAAGCCAGATATGAAAAGTGTCTTTTTGTTGGTTATCCGGAAGAGTCATTTGGATATTTGTTTTACAGACCCAAGGATAATGTGGTGTTTGTAGCTCGAAGAGGAACGTTCCTTAAGAGAGAAATGATATCTAAAGAGGACAGTGGGAGTAAAATAGACCTTGAAGAAATTTAAGAGTCTTCCAATGAAGAACCTATAGTAAACACTGACACTCAACAAGAGGTGGCGACACTTGTTAAACCTGATGATATATCCTTACCCATTCGCCGAACAAGTAATAGAGTAAGCAAGCCTTCTCAGGATCCTCAATTCTACTATGGTTTCCATATTCAAGAGGACAAGATTAGTGATAGTACACTAATTGATTTGAATGAGCCTACTAACTACAAGGAAGCGATGGCATGCCCTGAGGCTGCTAAGTGGAAGGAAGCTATGAAAAACGAGATCCAGTCTATGTATGACAACCAAGTTTGGAATTTTATTAACACTACACCCAGTCTTAAGATAGTAAGATGTAAGTGGATCTTCAAAAAGAAGACAGACATGGATGTGAAGGTACACACATATAAAGCTAGGTTGGTTGTGAAGGGTTATACTCAAACCCACAAGATTGATTATGAGGAAACCTTCTCACCAGTAGCTAAAATAAAGTCAATTAGGATAATGCTTGCCATAGCTGCGTTTCATGATTATGAAATATGTCAGAAGGATGTCAAGACCTATTTTCTTAACGGAAAACTGACAAAGGATGTGTTTATGGCACAACCAGAAGGTTTTGAAAATGCAAAGTATCCTAAAAGAGTGTGCAAGCTTCAAAAGGCCATTTATGGACTTAAACAGGCTTCTCATAGCTGGAATCTATGCTTCCATGAGAAAGTCATACAGTTTGGATTTTCTAGAAGCAAAGATGAGTCCTGTATATATATATATATATCAAAGTCAGTGGGAGTGTTGTAGTCTTCCTGGTATTATATGTGGATGATATACTACTCATAGAAAATGATATCCTAACGTTACAAAGTATAAAAGAATGGTTAGGGAAATGTTTTGCTATGAAAGATTTAGGAGATGCAGCATATGTCCTTGGTATAAAGATTTATAGAGATAGTACAAGACGTCTTATAGGACTTAGTCAGGACACGTACTTAGATAAAATTTTGAAAAGATTCAAAATGGTGAATTCTAAGAAAGGGAATCTACCCGTACATCATGGCATAAAGATTAGCAATGATCTATGTATGAAAACTGATGATGAACTAGACAAAATAAGTCGAGTCCCATATGCTTTGGCTATAGGATCGATCATGTATGCCATGACGTGTACAAGGCCTGATGTCTCTTTTGCTTTGAGCATGGTGAGTCAACATCAGCAGAATCCTGGCAAAGGTCATTGGACAGGTGTAAAGAACATTCTTAAGTATTTAAGAAATACTAAAGATAGGTTCTTGGTTTATAGTGAAGAAAAGGAACTAAGAGTAACTGGTTATTGTGATGCAAGTTGGCAAACAAACAAAGATGATAGTAAGTCACAGTCTGGTTGGGTATTCTTATTGAATGAGGCAGCGGTGACATGGAAAAGTTCAAAGCAAGATACAGTGGCAGACTCTACGTGCGAGTCTGAGTATATTGCGGCTTGTGAGGCTTCAAAGGAAGCTATCTGGATGAAGAATTTCATTGGAGATCTTGGAGTTGTTCCAACAGTACAAGACCCCATTGAAATATTCTGTGATAATGAGAGTGCAGTCGCCTTGACTAAAGAACCCAAAGATCACGGAAAGTCAAAGCATATTGACAGAAAATACCATTTTGTTCGAAGCAAAGTAGCAGAAGGACACGTGATTGTGAAAGACATACGATCAGAGGATAATCCAGCTGATCCATTCACAAAGGCATTGGCTAAGTCCAAACATGATGAACATGCTTGGAGCATAGGATTGAAAGATAAAATAAAGTTTTAGTTGTTAGTTTGAATTCGAAACATTATAAGCAATGAATGATATTGTAATAGATTTGGTGATTAAATAATGGAGATTTATTTATTTGAAAGTGTTCTACCATTTGCTATTAATTGTCATTGTGTTTCATTTTTTGCATGTTTAGAAACCACTTCCTGAGTACTTAGTTTACTCAAACTTCCTCAGTCGTTCATACTATAGGAAGTAAGTATTGATTTAAGACTGTCATGGAGTGTTGGTAGATTGTCTATAGAGAATAGACATAGCATAAAGAATGCTGCAACACTCATGAGTACTTAATGGGAATTAAGTATAGGAGAAACCCGTACTTAGAGAGATTACTTCATGGATTAATATCACGAGTAATTCTAAGATGATAATATCTTCTATTCTTAAAATGGAGATACATCGAGTTTCTAGTTTTTCAAGTCTGTTATACTTTAGTTTATTCAAACGCTGCGCGTAAATGCCAGTTATAAAGGATATGCTAGGTATGACATGACGAGTTGACTAGTTCTATGTATTCAAAGTTTATTTGTTCCTTTCGCCTAAAAGGGAAAGTGATATCAAAGGGCCCCTCGATGATTAAATGGTGACTTAAATGTGCTAGGCCTAGCCGGGACTAAATTGATGTATTCAATTCAGTAGTCTCATATAGTCAAATAATCGGAAATCGAGAAACATAATATTGAACCTAGAGATTGATTAAAATCCATGTCCTAGGTTCATACGATATCAGTAGAACAAAGGAATAGTTGATCACTTATCTAAGGGCTGTCTCTAAATATGATTCGGAGTTCAGCAGTTGCATTGGATGGCACTCTCTGCTTAGTTGATCGGGACAGACTTTGACCAAGTTAGTTGATGACTTGTCCAAGTGGGAGACTGTTGGATTTAATGTCCAAGTTCATAACTAATTGGTAAGACTGTCGTCAAAAGTAGAGTCCTTTTTGGGTCGCCCTCAGTGAACCGTTAAGAGAAATAATAAGGAAGAATACTTTGCGGTTTAAACCGTAAAGGGCTATGGGATGTTTGGGGTATCCCACATCGCCCCATAGAGTAAAGTCATGCCCTTTCCTATTGATATATATAGAAGGGCATGGAAAAATGTTTAAGTACTCATTCCTTCCTTCTCTATTCCTACTCCTTATAAGAGTCTTTCGTGTATCGGGACCTTAGGAGTTCGAATTGCTTTCTCTTCGGTTTGTGGGTGTGAGCTATTAGAGGTACTCTCGTTTGGGTACTTGCCTCCAAGTTCGACCAAAGTGGTCCGTGTGTGAGAAATCCGATTTTCTCAAAGGTTAGTATTTTCTTATTTATTTACTTACTTCATTTTAAGTTGCTTTTAGTTTATTAGGTTTAGATCCTTTAGGGTTTAGTTCTCTTTCTGCCCTAGATTAATTGTTATTTCCGCTGCGTGTTAATCTAGTTAGGGAATAGAAAACTCATCAGATGATGCCTCTGGAAAATCACATTGCTCTAATCTATTTTGGTGATGATGCCTTTTGCTATGTATCTGCTATAATTTGGCATGTAAGAGGATACAAGTCTGCCATATGCATATATCATATGCAAGGTCCATTTATCTTGATGATGCCTGCTAGTTCAAATATAGATGGAGTTCCATTTACCTGAATTAGGTGAATTTTAGCTGTTTTTTTTATGTTCTCTGCAGTTTTGCAGCTTGTTTGCATTCATTGTTTGAATCTGTTATTGTTATCTGCTTGTCTTTTTATTTTGGGGGTATGTCCAATTTCAAGAGCCTGCAGTTTGGTTCTGTATTGTGTAGTTTGTAATGTGGAATATGAACCCATTTAACAAGTAATATATTAGACCTAAGGGCATCGAAAATGTCATTCTTAAAAAGCCAATGATAGGGATTAGGAAATACCTCTCCGATTCACAAGATTCTCAACAACTTGTACCACATCACACCTTGAATCTTTTTATTTATACCTCACGTGCTCAAACACAACCGCTGGATTCTCAGTACAATGGCAGTTTAAAGATTCGACAAACTACCAGAAGCATAGTAACCATTTTCAGAACTTCGGTTAAATACCACAAGAGGAACGCTCTTTTTTATGCCTAGCTGCAAAAGTGTTTTCGGCAATGGGGGGTTTTGAGGTACAGTGTAGACCCATAACACTTTTAGTTTTCTCTCATTATACAAACTCAAGAGTTTCTGTCCACTGAAAGCTTCAAAGAGCAAAACATCAATCTTAAGGAGGCATAAAAAATAACCATAGTAATATAGGTGGCGACTTCTAGGCAGTAGAAAGGTTAACAATATATCAAGCTAAGGACCAATAAGATGTCTGTCTATAGTTTGTAAAATTGGAATATGCATTTGACAAGCCAAGGTTTGCTGCCTACCCGTGCAAGAAAATGCAATGAAAGGCCCAAAAATATCCTGAATCTTCGCGAGCTTAAGGTTAGATTTCTGAGTCTGCTTGTATCTCCATCTAACAACTAAAAGCCTTCGACGTTAGAACCTCTAGGTCACATAGATTCCAATAAGTAACCTGTCATGATTCATGAACAGAGTTAAAAAAAAATCCGGTTACAGGAATCTAATCCAGCCAGGTTGCATCATGCAGTTTATCATACATTACCTCAGCATTTTGTGAAAGAAATACTGGCCTAAAGCCGATGATATCGATTACCTCTCCTGTTCACAAGAGTCTCACCAACTTGCGCCACATCATACCTCATCTACGATCATAAAAGCATTGTGACATACCAGCAAAGCTTTATTGCGTTTGGATCTTTCA
>BQNB010202304.1:0-10847 GCA_026074375.1 Tanacetum coccineum
AATGAATATACAATCCATAGATTTAGGTCTAATCTTTTGGGCTTTGGGAGTTGGCACAACTACCTTAGCTAAACAGCCCCACACTCGTAAGTACTGATGTGATGGTTTTTGTCCCATCCATAATTCATAAGGGGTCTCTTCTTTATCCTTACGATGTATCTTATTTAAAAGATAAGTAGTCGTTAGAATGGCTTCCCCCCATATGTCTTGGCTCATACCAGAACTAATCAACATGGCAGTAACCATTTCTTTCAAGGTACGGTTCTTCCTTTCGGCAATACCGTTTTACTGAGGTGAATAAGGAGTAGTGAACTCGTGTCTTATTTTAAGTTTTACACATAAATTTAGAAATGGAGACACAAATTCACCTCCGATATGACTTCGAACCACTTTGTATCCGATAATAAGTTGATTCTCAACTTATTTATATAGAACAATCTTGTCTATATCCTTACTCTCAAGTAAGTGTACATAGCAATATTTTGTACTACCATTAGCAAATATGATGAAGTACTCGTTATTCGCTACCTTAGTAGGTATCAATTCCAATTCACATAAAACCATGTGAATCCTATCAAGGGTTCAGTTATTTATGTTCAACCGAGAGAAAAAACAATCTTGTCAATTTGGCTTCAACACAAGTTTTAATTTGTAGTCTGTGTCAATACAAAAATAGGTAACGCATTGGTTAACTTAGACACTTTTCCAGATGTGAATCACATCTCCTTTTCCCTTGATATTAGCAGTTAGAGAGTTGCCCAAATTTAATCTCTCCATTCTCAGCTGCATTGAAAGAGATAATCAAACTCTTATCACCATATACATGACATGATACCAAAGTGCTAATCCACCATTACCTAAGGTTATATTCCCTCATGGCCTCAGTTTTTATGTCATTCAGACCATATAACACATAGTTATGGCACATAAGGTTTCTGAAGGCTTCAAAGCATCTACCGTACACGTAACTCGAGTATCGGTCTCCCTTTTAACAAGTTCGGAAGCAGATCCTTTAATGTCACTCGTGACATTCCAAATATATTGTTAATACGAGGTCTCATGATTAGTTTAAAACTAATTTGGTACTATTAACAACGTGCTCAATCACATAGTATTTCTTAACAAAATCGATTTTAACCGACTTTTGTTTAAAACACTAATGTTTTGTAAGATCCGTTATACAAAACCACTTTAAAGGAAGTCTTTCGACTAAACAATTAAACAATATCGCCTATTACATAATGTTTTAAAAAAACGCATATGTAATATGATGTTGTCAATTTTCATTAAGAAGATCTTAATAGATATGTTTCACATGATCTATTTCTACAATGAAACTCAACATGGTTTCAGTAGATCCACTATTCTAAAGAAACTCAACAAGGTTTCTATAGAACTTTGTACCAACATCCTCTTTTTTGTACTTGCGTTCCAATGACTCTCATAATTCTTTGGCAATCATGGTCTTGCAGTACACGTTATACAAAGAGTCCACCAGACCATTCAAAACATAGTTGTGACATAAGAAGTCAGAATGTTTCCATGCTTCCACAGCTTGCACAGCCTGTGCATTAGAAAGTTACCTTCCTTAGGAGGTTCCACCTGAGGTGCAGTCTCATTTAAGAACCGTGCAAGGTTCAAAGTTATGAGATAGAAGAACATCTTCTGTTATCACCTCTTAAATTTCTGCCCATTGAATTTTTCTAGTTTTTCTGCATGATTAGCAACTATGTTGGTAACCGGCGCACCAGTTACTTTTACAGGAGTAGTCACAATCGTGTTTGTCATCCTGACATATCAAACACAAACAGTTAGATAAACTATTATAAACTGGTATCCAAGAAATTCAATCCTGATTTCTATAATCTTGTACTGGATCTGCTTCAAACAAACTCAATCTTGGTTTCAATGAATCAATAGATCAGTTTAAAAGAAACTCAATCTTGGTTTCAAAATAAACTGATATGAACAACTGCTTTTAAAAAATTGTTATAGATCTATAATTCTCTGTAAGTTAAAAATCTGTTTAATTAAAACTAATTTCAAAAGAAACTCTATCTTGGTTTCGACAGAAAACAGTTTATAAAATCTGTTAATAATATTTAATCCGATTTTAAGAAAGTGTTTATAATTCTGTTAAACAGAATCTGTTTTAAGATTGTAGGGAAACATGTACACTTTTATTAAAATAAAATCAGATTATAATTAATAATAATTAACAGAAATTAAACAGTAGAAAATAAAACAGACATAGTTGGGTAAAAGCAGAAGACAGACAATATGAACAATAAATAAGAAAACAGTAAAAGGTCGTGGAACGAGGCACGTGTTGGACACGCTTCCTTTAAAACAGATTCGCCGTCTGTTTCCCAGGGTACAACGTTCAAAGCTGTTGTACAGCCAGACCTGACATACTTGCCTGAAATATCACAGAAAACAGAGTGCTTCTGGTTTCCATATTTTGTTCATTGACTTTTATTTAGTTTCCATATTTTGTTTATTCTAGAATAATCTTGTTGACTTTTTCTCTAAGTTTAGTTTCCCTATATATATAGGGCTTGAGTTTATTGTGTAGATATTTAATATTCAATAATGAACAAAATTCATGACTTTTAGTTTTTATTTTCTTTGTGCTTCAACTTGAACCCTAGTTAGGGTTTATAGCACGTTTTTATTATATGTCAGTTGGTATCTAGAGCTTGTTAGTATCCTGAATGGTGACTGATTTAGAAGATCCAAAACCCCTACAGTTGGTGGGGTATGGTCTAGAGAGTACATGGATCATGGTTTTACCAAATCCATGTTAGAACTTGACAGGTGTTACACCATGCTGCAAGAACTACATTCCGCGATCGTAGGTGGGGCACTAATCTACAAGAATCGCTAGGGTAGCAAACACGAAGGTCAAAGAATTCGTCCAACCATAGGTGATTTTGGAGGCAATTGTGCAAGCAACCAACCCTCGTTCAACAATGGAAGAATTAAAGAATGGAATGAGGAAAAGAAGGAGGATCGAGTACATACAACCAAGGTTTTTTGTTTGAAAATTCTAATCAACAATAAGGTTTATTCTTTAATTGTTGACGGTTGTAGCATAATTAACTTGGTTTCAAAAAAATTGGTAGATTTCTTAAAGTTACCAATGGAGATCTGTCCAATTGAAGGTTACTAAGTTTGTAGGGTTTCTGTGATCATAAGAAAGTCTTATAAAGTAGAAGTACTTTGTATTGTGGATGATATTGATGAGTGTCATATATTATTATATTATTGGGAAGACCTTGGCAATGTGAGGTTAATGGTAAGTATGATTTAAAAAAAATCTATACTTTTTTTCATGGGAAGGAAGGAGAATTTCCATGGTTCCACCCAAAGTAACACCAAAATTATCAAGGCCCAAGGTTAAAGTTGAAGAAAAGATTGTGAAGGCCGAGGTTGTTGATGAAGATAGTGAGAAAATCCAAGACCTTCAAAGTTATAAACAACATGATGACAAAATTTTAACTTTATTGTTTGAAACAACGAATAAAGTTGGTACTATGAAGATTTGTGAAGAAATTGGGTTCTAACAATGATGAAGATGTGAAGGGTTTTAATTATGAGCTAAAAACGGATTTCGAATGCGTTCATAATTTAAACGTTCGTGATTTAGATTATGTGTTACTTTTAAAGATGATTATTAAAAATCAAATCAAGTTTTCAATAGCAAACAAAGACGCCATTTTTATTACAATTGCAAACTTGAGGGTCACTGATAAGGAGCACACAACCTAATGTTTTGGGTCATGGATTGATCGTTGGTAGTATGGTAGACGTGTTAAAGAATATGAAGGTTTTCCAGTGGATGTGGCACGCGAATCTATTAATGATAAGGTTCATCGTGAGGTGTTTGATGTTGATGAGGCCCTTGATATTGAGAACTCAAGGGCGAGTTCTTTTCAAGTGAGGGGAATTCATGTTGACGAAACCAAGGTCAATGAGGTTTGGGTTTGGTCTTTACCTAAGACATTGCTCGAGGTTAGAAATAATAAAGTGGCAAATGCATTTCAAGAAGAAGATGAGTTAGAGTAGGCCGAGCCTTTGGATGGAGAGGCGGAACAAGTTACATATGTCGTTCAATGAACTTTGTGTTCGAATAAGGTTAGTGACTCTTTACAAAAAAAAAATCTTTCAAACTAAATGCTTGGTTAAGGACAATATTTGTTTTATTATGATTGATGGAGGGAGTTGCAAAAATTTAGTGTTTAAGGCTTTGGTTAAAGCTTTTAAGCTTCCCACCGAACCCCATCATAGTCCTTGTCAGATTGGGTGGATCAAGAAGGTTCCAGCACTTAAGGTGATCAAGATTTGTAAGGTTCCTCTTGCTATTGGAAAGCATTACAATGAGTTGGTTACTTGTGATGTTGTTGATATGGAGGTATGTCATATATTATTAAGAAGACCATGGAAACATGATATGGACGCTACACACCAAGGTAAACCAAATATGTATTTTTTTTAAATAGAGCGGAAAAACTATTGGTATGTTACCTTTAAGTGTCGTTTCTCCTAAGACGAAATTAGAAAACAAGACTTTGGTAACTTTGGTGGGTTCACAAAAGGAGTTTCAATCTGAAAGGAAGGAGACGAGAGTTTCTTATGCTTTAGTTGTGAAAGGCATTGAAGATGTCATGGAGAATGCAATACCGGACGTAATTAAACCCTTACTAGCTAAATTTGGAAAGATTATGACGGATGATACACCGAATGCTTTGCCATCATTGAGGAATATTCAACACCAAATTGATTTGAGTATAAATACCACTTGGTGTCCATTAGTAACGAGGTTTGAGGTTTTGATTCAATTAAGGAGTTGTACGCAAGTGATGAAGATTTTGGTAACATTTGGATGGAGCTCAAAACCAAGCAACATCGGGGTAAGTTTCTTTTACTTGACGATTATTTGTTTAAAGATAATCGTTTGTGTATCCTAAGACTTCCCTTAACACTCTGTTCTCGAGTTTTTTTTAAAGGGATGGGAAGGGAAATAAAAAAATATTTGTGTTCTTGAGTTTTTTTAAAGAAGAAACATTAGGGGACGGGAAGGGAAGAGGGAGGGAAGTCATGAGTTTTTTTGTATAGATTTGTTCCTCCCAATATTGGGGAGATTAGGAAGGAAAGTAAGCACTGTAAACATGAGCTTGTGTAAAATTACAATCATATCCTCATTTATTTTTGCAAATACTATACGTAATAACTCATTGAAAAAATGGAATTAACATATCTCAGATCATGATGTTATGCCTTTTTTTATAATGAGGGATTGATATGGACATTAAATAATTTAAAATTGCAATTGCACTTTTTGGGTAAAGTTGCAACTGCACTTCGATCGATTACAATCGTGAAATCAATTTCTGATGTAGATACTCATATTTATGTCACTTTGTTTTATTTATGTCACTTTGTTTTGATCATTTGTAATTACAACAAATCTGCTCAAAACCAATTTTAATTTGCTCGTGTGTGTTAAAGACTACAAATATTCAGGCATTACTTGTTTTCAGATATATTAGTTAGTTTTTGGGTTCATTGGTAATTTTGTTAGTTTCCATGTCATTTCCTCTTATTTAAAAATATAAACTCGAGAACACAAATTACAATAACCACTTTCTTCACAATGTCATTCCTTACTTTACCCTTCTCATCCCATCCCTTTCCATTCTTTAAAATTTAGACTCGAGAACTGAGCGTAAGAGTCAATTGGCTAAGGAGATACATGCGGGAGGATTGATTGTTCATTTAGACCGAGATAAGACCATTTTGAGTGTAGAAAGTCGATTTGATTGGCCTCAATTAAAAAGGGATGTTGGAGATTTCGTGAAGAGATGTGTCATGTGTCAAGAAGCAAAGGGTAGCACAAAATACAATAAGCCCTTGCCCGTACTTGAGAGTCCTTGGGTTAATATTTCAGCTGACGCAGAACGGAAACATGCTATAAACCCTAACTAGGGTTCAAGTTGAAGCACAAAGAAAATAAAGACTCAAAGTCGTGAATTTTGTTCATTATTGAATATCTACACAATAAACCCAAGCCCTATATTTATAGGGAAACTAAACTTGGTGAAAAAGTCAACAAGATTATTCTAGAATAAAAAAAATTTGGAAACCAAATAAAAGTTAATAAACAAAATATGGAAACCATATTTTGTTATTAATGTTAAAATTAATGGTGTCTCTATATTTAAGGCTACTTGTTTTTGGCAGTACTCTTACTCTTGCCAAGCTCTAGGTGATTCATATATTCCTCTGCTAGCTCTTGAATCATGTCCTCATCATTCCTCCTCTCTTTAAAAGAACTCGTCCTTGAGTGCTTGCCCTCATTCTCATCCTCGGAGTGAAATTCTTATATATTTGACACATTGAATGACTTCAAAATACTCATAGTATTTGGCAAGTCCACCACATAAGCATTATCATTAATCTTTCGAAGTATTTTGTGCGGACCATATTTTTAATAGTAATTCCACAATTAATAATTCCAGGATCGTATCATTACTCCGCCCCACAAAAACACCTTCTCCTTAAGGCGTTCCTTTAATATCTTGAGCCACGTGATATCGGGATCCCATGTTCTTCTTTGCACACCAACCATTTCTTGTTTTAACCAAACATTCGTACAAATCTTCCTGTTAGCCTCAATTTATTGAGTCGAACAAGGAAGCTCGGTCACTCTACGATGGAGCTTCGGTCTTTAATTAGTTAACGTTGTAATAGAATATAATCGGGAATCGGGCTCGATAGATAATCTAATATTGTATATGTTTCGGGTTTAATCCCAAACAAAACCCGAGCCCGGGTCCTAGTTAAATATCCCGCGCGTCACATTAAATGTGTAGGGGTATATATATATTTAGATATTTTCTTTTCAGAAAATATCTCATATATATATAGATATTTTCTTTTTAGAAAATATCTAGTTTTTCATTTTTCAATATATCTTTTTTTCTCTCATCTCTCATCTCTCTCTCTTCTCTCTCTCTAAACAATCTCTTATCTTCTCTTTTCTAGTTTCTTGCTTTGATTCGTGGTTCGGGTTATGAAGTGAAAGTGTACATCGGGAACCTACAATTGGTATCAATCGCCTCGGGTGGATTTCGTGGTTTTTTTTGTTGTTGTAAGACTATTGGATTCGGCAGTTGGGTTGCTTCATCACTCGGCAACCATACTTTTTTCGTGGCTCATTTTGTGGTTGGAAACGCCTAGTTAGAGCTCACAATCTCTCGGCTTCATTGGGTTATTCAACGTGATACTCGGGTGACAAGAAGAGAAGAACGAAAAAAGTGGAAAAAAGTTACAACCGAACGAGTGGTTAAACGTTAGCACCGAACGAGAAGAAAAACGTATCAACCGAACGAGAGGAAAAGTTGTACAACCGAACGAGCAAAATTTTTTTTTGGACCGAACGAGAAAAAATTTTCGAGGACCGAACGAGTTCTTTTTCTTCAAGGACCGAACGAGCGGAACCGAACGAGCGGAACCGAACGAGTGGAATCGAACGAGCAAAATTTTCAAGAACCGAACGAGTGGAATCGAACGAGCAAATTTTTTTTGGACCGAACGAAAAAAAATTTAGAAAACTTGTGTGACGAAAAGGGTTTCAGTAAAACAGCCATAACTTTTGATCCGTAAGTCCGTTTTAGGCCCGTGACCTCTCAAATCGAAGAGAAAAACGAGACGGATCACGCTGTAACCACCTTTAGCTGGTTAAGGATTTTTCGAAGCCCAAAACCATCGTTTTCTATGAGAAATTGACATTTTTCAGTTTTTTTTGGAATTTTTCGCCGCTGATTCCGAATCAAATCACTCACGGTTTTCTATTGATTTTGTAAAATCCCGTTAATTCATTTATCGGTTTTAATCATAGACGTGTAAAATCCCGTGAACGTGAATTGCTTACACAACCACAACTTCAATCACATCATATCCACTTAAGATCCAACAAAATCTTTCACACTTCATAATTCATAACTATTCATTCATCATGTCTACTCCAGTTAACACATCCTCCACAGATAGCCAAATGCATAACAATATAATGGCAGCTGGTTCAAAAGAGCGTCCACCGATGCTTGGACCAGGAAGATATTCTCAGTGGCATTCGCGTTTTCTACGATACCTTGACACTAAATCGAATGGTGAATATCTGAGGAAGTGCATCTTTGACGGTCCATATATGCCTACAAACGTACTCATTGCAGCAGTTGAAGCAGCAGAGAACATTCTACCAGTAGCTGCACATGAAGAAGTAGAGACAATACACAACATGACAGCAGAGAACAAACTTTACTTTCAAAAGTGAAAAGGAAGCTTTTTTCTTGATTCTGACTGGTATTGGAGAAATGAAATTTACTCAACTGGTGATGCATGTTAACACAGCAAAGGAGATGTGGACAGCCATTGAAAGGCTACAACAAGGGGAATCGTTGAACGTACAAGATGTGAAGACCAATCTATTTTGGGAATTTGGGAAATTTACTTCTAGAGATGGAGAATCCATGGAGTCTTATTACTCCCGGTTTTATAAACTGATGAATGAGTTGACAAGGAAACAACTTGCCAAGTTTCAACAATGCATGTGATTGTTCAATTTCTTCAAAACTTCATCAGAATAGGTCAAATTGGACGGTGGTCAAGCTGGAGGACAGGAAATAGTCAGTCTCATATCTCAAGCTGTGTGACGTTCTGAAAGAAGTCTTCAAAACGATGTTAATGATATTCCGTTCTGAGAGATTAGCAAAGTGCAAAATCCTTTAGCCTTCTTTCGGCTGCTCACACCATATTCAGTTAACTACTATGAGGCACCAAACATCAAAGATCGAATGCACCATCATACAAAGGCAATCTTCTTTCCATTACGAAAAGTGTGTCTACCAGACACAAAGGCAAAGTGATCGCCAATCCAGTTACTCCTCAATCTGAGTCTGTTTTGAGGAAGACAGTGATCCAAGAAACAAGCTCGGAGGGATAAGGATATGCAAAAGAACTTGGCACTCCTTGCTAAGTATTTTAGAAAGCTTACAAAAACCTACAACAACAACCTTAAACTTCTTTAAACTCCAGGAACAAGACTGAAGATACTACACCAAGGTATAACAACGACAGTCAGTCAAGGCAGTTTGGGAATCAAAGGACAGTGACAGTTGCTGGGGCTAGGGAAACAGTTGGAAGTCCGGTAGTGCAAAAGACTGGGATACAGTGCTTTAACTGCAAGGGATTTGGACACTATGCCAGGGAATGCAGGAAGCCAAAGGGTTTAAAGACTACGGTTTCACAAGAGGAGAAGATGTGATGTGAAATAAAGCATGAACAAGGTGTTCCACTTCAAGCTGAGCAAGTGAATTGGCTAGAGGGACACGGATGAAGAGATTGATGAACAGGAATTCGGGAAGCACACAATTTTACCAGGTTACATGGAAAAGATTCAGGAGGTTCACATGCCGGAATCAAGTTCTATGTTACGCATTGGAAAAGGTACAAAACCATGATGAAAATGATGTGTTTGCACAATGTGAGACGGACATTATGAGCAACCTGAATCAATTAACGGACACATATGTTTTGGAGATGGATGATAGACAATGTCATTCCTTGATTCATCAAATATATGTTACTAATGATAATCAGGTGATCAAAATGCTATGAATGTGTTTGATGAGCGTGCTGAGCTTGTAATTTAATTGCTAATTTGACTTCTTGATACTGACGGAAAAACAAAACGATTATTAAAACATATTAATGAAAGCAAACGCATCATTGACTCAAGAATGAAGGAAGTGCAAAACTAACTTGTATGAGTCTGTAGGGCTCATGGGGGAGGCTACTAGCAGTCATGGATTAGTTCTCTGATTGATCACTTCAGGACCAAACATCGACTGAGCGTTGAGAAGTACAACGGCCCGTAATGCACCTAACGGAGTGAGTATAAATGACTTCAACAAGTTAAATGACCACTCTATGACTATAGCTATTAAAGTCCTGACAATACAAGAGGGTTTAAAAACTAAAACCTATGAAATTTCAGTTGTCAATCAGGAAAACACACTTGTGTTTTGTGCCCTGAAGTAGCACCCCAATGTTACCATTCCGCTGCGTTGTCCTGATTTTTGGGGGTGTTACATCGGATTTAAAGGTTAAGGAAGGAAGAGATATTGACAAAATGATTGAAATGGACAAACAAATAAAGTTTTTAAATGAAATTCTTTATAAACGCAATCAGTCAATTCAGACCATTCACATGTTAGCACCCAAATGCGCAACGTATCATGGTAGATCAACCTTTGCTAATCCAAAGTACCTCAAGAAAGCTCAATCTGATAAGCCTCGTTTGTATGAGATCCCATATGATACTTCTGATCCTGCAAACAGATTTTGCCCCGATGGGGAAGAGACAGTGACTCTTGAAAAGGAGAGTAGATCAAAATTAGATAAAGACACATTGAAACCATATAATTACACATATCAAAACAGTCTTTATGAAACTTTCAAACTACCATCCAAAGCCCATCTTGATCAGTTGGAACACGCTAAGGAAATTAGGAAGACAATGTGGAGAAAAACGTTTGTTAGGACAAAGCCAAACATTGCTAAAAACGTGGCCTTTCTACCTATTTCTAAATTCATTAGTAAAAGTAGACAACTTTATAACGAAATGACAAACAACTTCAATCATTTTAGAACAATTTGTCAACAAACTTGGTCTAATCATACTAGTAGTGCAGTTCCTACACGTTATTATTATTATTATATCTGTTCACTGAGCGTTAGCTCAGCCGCGTTTTCTTTTCCTGCGGCAGGTACTAAGCGGGAAG
>BQNB010202311.1:0-10846 GCA_026074375.1 Tanacetum coccineum
GGGATTGCATTTCCTACCAATTGTTAGAAATCAAGAAAAGACTCGGCCACTTCCAAGTTGTAATAGAATAGCTCGTAGCAATAATATTTGGAAACTTACCAAGCTAACTGGGTCAACATAAGTCATCCTTATGTTGATCGGCCAAGGGTTGGTATAAATAGCCCTCTCCATGCCTTGGAGAGGGTTGGTTGTTCATTTGGTTTCACACAGTAATACATTTTTCCTTTCCTTTCTCTCTCTAAGTGACACAACCCACTTTCTCTCTTTAAACTTTCTCATCTTCTATTGTTAAGTGATTTGATATTTTCTACAATTGGTATCAGTCGCCATGGGGTGATATCGTGAGCTTGTGTGCGTTTATATCTTGTTAGATCATTCGTTTTGGTTATTATTTGGTTTCGTGAGCTTCAAAACTCAAACCTGAATTTTTTGTTTAAAAGTGTTAAAGTTTATGTTTTTAAACAATATCTAGGCCTAAGATAACTAGTTGTGCAAGAAAAATTCAAGGTAAAACGTTAAAAGGGTGAGTTTTTGGTGATTTTTTATGAAAAAGTATGTTTTTATTTGAAGCTCGCAAAATATGTTTTGAAGGTAGCGAAACATGATTTGAATATAGCGAAATATGTATTCTAGCGAAATATGACAGGTTGACCTCAAGCAAAATATGTCATTTCTTGGAAACGAAACTCTGCTTAATTTTTCTTAGGTCAAGCGAAATATGTTAGCAAGCGATTTATGACAGGTTGTTAGTTCAAGTGAAATATGTAATTGTGTAAGACGAAACTCTGTCCAATTTTCCTATTTCAAGCGAAACATTACATAAGTCATAATACAAGCGAAACATTGCATATTCAAGCGAAACATTACATAGTCAAGCGAAACATTACAATTGTCATATTCAAGCGAAACATTACGGTTATAGTGAAGATTTGTAAAATCCCGTGGAACATTAATCTTAATCACCAACAACATCAACTCTTAACATAATCCTCCTTTATCACTGTTTGATCACTCGTTAATCATTTCACTTTTCAATTAATTCAAGATGACTACTTTAGCAGAACATATCATTGTTGCTGGAGCTGAGAACTGTCCTCTAATGCTTGAAAAATTAATGTATGATTCATGGGCAAGTCGTATACATTTATTCATCAAAGGGAAGCAACATGGTAGGATAATGCTTGATTCAATCGATAATGGTCCATTGGTTTATCCAACTGTTGAAGAAAATAGGCAAACTAGACCTAAGAAATACTCTGAACTCACTGAAGCACAACAACTTCAAGATGATTGTGATGTTCAAGCAACGAATATCATTCTCCACGGTCTTCCACCCGATGTGTATGTACTTGTTAACCATCAAGAGGCGACTAAGGATATTTAGGATACAGTTAAGATGCTAATGAAAGGAACTGAATTATCATACCAAGAACGTTAATGTAGATTGTATAACTTGTTTGATAAGTTTGCTCATGTTTCGGGTGAAACACTGTATGAGTACTACTGGCGATTCTCTCAGCTGATCAATGATATGCTTACTATTGGGATGACTATGCAATAAGTTCAAGTCAATACCAAGTTTCTAAATGCTCTTCCATCGGAATCGAGCAAGTTTGTCACTGATATGAAGTTAGCTAAGAGTTTTTATACCACCAACTATGATCAGTTGTATGCATACCTTAGTCAACATGAACGACATGCTACTAAATTTTGTATCATCCATGAAAGATATCTGGATCCTCTTGCTTTTTTAGCCAACTCTCCAACTCTATACAATCCATCTCAGTCACTTAACATTCAGGTTCTTTAATGTATCCACATCCTCAACAATTCATACCAGTTTATGTAGCACCCATTCATCATCAACACCATCGTACTCCATTCAATCCACAACAACATCCAATTTCCCCTCCTCCATTCATATCTCCTTCAATGATACAACAATCTAAAGTTGAATTTCCCTAATTAGACTCCGGTCTCGCTGCTCCTATGTTTTAGCAAGGAGAAGATCCGATTGAATACATTAATAAAGCAATGGCATTTTCGTCTGATGTAGCTTCAAGGTTTCCACCATCAAACAATCAACTCAGAACATCGTCTAATCTTAGAAATCAAGCAACCATTCAAGATGGTAGAGTCACCGTTCAACAAGTTTAAGGAAGACAAAATCAGAGTTATGCTGGTACAAGAAACAGAGGAATTGCTAATACTTCAAAAGGAAATGTTGCAGCTAGTCAACCAAGAGTTGTGAAGTGTTATAACTATCAAGGAGAAGGGCATATGGCGAGACAATGTACTCAGCCTAAAGGGCCAAGGTATATTCATGGTTTAAGGAGAAATTGATGTTATCCGAAGCTCAGGAAGCAGGTCAGATATTGAATGAAGAGCAACTTGCATTTTTAGCAGACCATGGTATATCAGAACCTCTAGTTGCTCAGCAGACAATCCCTCAGAATTCAGCTTTCCAAACAGACGACTTAGATGCATATGACTTGGATTGTGATGACTTATCCTCGACTAAAGCGGTTTTGATGGCTAATCTTTCAAGCTGTGATCCTGAAGTTCTCTCTAAGGTACCATATTCTGATCTTATCGAATGTATGACAAATACAGGATTGTGCAAGAGATGCAGTATTCTGAACAAACACATGTTGATCATTTTAAAGATAATGAGATACATAGTGGTAGTAATATCATTCCGTACCTCAATATCTGCAAGAGACACAAGATGCGGTTATTCAGGATACTAATCCTTCTGCACCTGATGATTTATTGCTGCTATCCTTGGTTGAACAAATGACTGATCACGTAGCTTATTTAGATAAGGAAAATCAGACAAATAAAATGGTAAATAAATCATTAACCGCTGAGCTTGAGAGATACAAAGAACGAATCGTCATTTTTGAACAAAGACTTAATGTAGATTTGAATCAAAGGGAAAAATTAATAGATTCTCAAATGGATGATTTAATTCACGATAGAAATGCAAAGCTTGTGGCTTTTCAGCAGGAGATCAATACACTTAAAGAAACTCTTTCTAATAATGTCAAAGAAAAGGAGTCTTTATCAAAAACATTAACTGTTTTCAAAACAGAGTCTAAAGAAAAAGAGTCTAAGTACATTGACAAGGAAATTGTTTTGGAAAAAAAAGAAAGAACATGAGAATATTATTTGTAAGATGTATCGATCTATGCAAGCAATGCATATGCTAACGAAACCACAAGTTTTTTACGATGACACTCACAAACAAGTTCTTGGTTATCAAACCTGTTCCATCTTAAAAAAGCTCAGCAGATTCAACCAACATTATATGATGGTAGTGTTATTGCTAAAGAACATGTTGTGATTTTTGTGATTGATGATGAAGAGACATTGATTTTGGAAGAAGAGTCTCGATCAAAGATGCTTGAAAAGCAAAATGATCCAATTTTAATAGAAAAGAAAATTAAGAATTCTCCAATTGATAATTCACAATTTAATAAGATTAAAAGAAGATTTGAGGTAAATGTTCGTCACTCAAATAGAATTGTCTCAGAACAAGCTTTCTCGTTTAAAACTTCATTCCCTTTCTGAACACCCGTTTACGTCACTTTACACCTGTTAGAATCGAAGCTCCTTAAGGAACTTCCTAAGGTAAGTTTGTAAAATGATGAAAGTCTTAAAAAGCTAAAAATATCAACTGGCTAATTTTGACAAAGTGGTGAAAAAGAGACTAACATTTGATGCTATTAGCGAGGGAGTCTTGGGTGTTTAGAACATACAAAAGAATGTTTTGTAACTGAAATAATTCTGTTTTTAAAAGTTTTAAAAGACACATTTAATGCGTTTGATAAAACTCTTCAAGATGAAATTACTAAAATTCAAACTATTTTTTAACCAGAGGCCGTTGTTGATCAGTGTTCTCTAGACAAGAACATTTTTGAAATTCAAATCAAACAACTTAGGATTGATAATGATCAACTCTTAAACCAAATCATGTCTCAAGAAATTGTGCATATTGTTGCGAATTTTGTGGATATTCTTAATGTGAAAAAGTCAAGTGTGAATAATTGCAACAAGTGTCTAGAACTTGAGATGGAGCTTTTCAAAAAGAAATATTTCATTGAGAAGAGGTTTACGATAAACTTGTCTAGTGGGAAGTTAGTCGCTATCACATCGATCAATAAGGACAAAAGAGTTAGATTTGTTGAACCTGTCACATAATGAAACAATATTCCTAAGCAGACGGATTCTCTTATAACCAAAGATTCTAACAATCCTTTATTGACTTCAACAGGAGTAAAACCTACTACTAGTGCTAGCGAATCAAAGCCTTCAGGCAATACAAAGAAAATAAGGATCATGCGACCACCATGTAGCAATCAGAAGAATAAAGTAGAAGACTGATTGCAAGTTAAATCTATACACGTAATTATAAAATATAATATGAAAGAAAATTACCAAACTACCCTTGAGGACAAAGGTAGAAAGGAAAAAAATCTTCACAAATATATATTATATACGTATATTAACCGGGAAGTATGATTCCCGGGTCGTTATTCCCCAACGATTTATGAAATTGAAACCACGTTTGTTGTTCGGACAATGATTTGAATTGGTAACAAAGATTGATTTGACTATCTATTTCTATGAATGAAAAACAATTAAAATAAGCAAATGATAACAATTAAGCACGAAAACAAATAACGGGAAATTAAACATTAACTAAAAATGCAAAACGGAAACCCTAAATGGAGATTAAAAACCCTAGATTTCCAAAAGTAAACCTAAAATGAATTTTTCTCTTTTAATAGACTCTAATTGACTAAAAAGTAAGTTTAAAGAAAACTATAAGAAAAACGGAATTGAAATGAGCATAAAAACACGAAAAACGAGAACGGAAACGAATCCCGTTCTTTAAAAAATGAAATTTGCAAATAAACCCACGGAAGCAAAACTAAATTCCTAGAAACTATATATAAAAGAAATAACCTAAAAAAAACTTAAATTTTAAGATATATTTTTTCTACTTTTTATGATTTTTTAAAGTTTTAATAAAAAATAAATGTATAAAAAATACTAAACTACATTATAACAATTCTACCAAAAATTACAGAAAATAGCTTTGACTAAAAAGGGACTTAGTAAAAAAAAGCAGGTATACACAGCTTATCGAATAAGCTGTGAAAAAATCATAAACACTTATTAACTAAGGGACTAAACGTAAACAAATAAAAATTGTGTAAACTTTAGAATGAAAAAGACCCCAGGGCACGTTGGTAGAGGTGTTGGTGTGAGGCTTTTTATAAGGGTTGAGGATGTTGAGGTTGGGGGTTCGAGCCTTGCTCACCCCCGATTTCCATCTTCTTTTTTTTTTGAAAACTTATAAAAGCAAAGTTGTAGACAAGCTAAAAACTAACACTTTTTATAAAAACACTTATATCTGAAAAGCCATTAATAAGCTAGAAATTGCTTAAAGACATGACAGAAACACTTAACTATGTTTTTGGTTTTTTTTAGAAAATTTAAGAGCCTAATAAACTGAAATAAGCTAAGGCAGGGTCCAAATAAGCTACTACTAACCTAAGACAAACCTAATAAGCAGATTTAGAAAGAAATAAGCAAAAGAAAGCAAAACATGAGCTGAAAATCCAACTAAGCTTTAATATGAAAACTACAAACCAAATAGACCTTAGGCAGACTTTGAGCTTAAAATTAAGCTAACTAACAAGAACTTTAAGCAAAAAAACCTATACCTACTTAGAGCTTATCTTAAAGACTACTTAAAACAGTTCTCAAAAAGTATTTTGAACTTCATTTAAGCTGAGAAAAATCTAATTGAAAAAGCTGTTGGAAAACAGACAGAATATTCAGTATACTGAGTTTGCTTTGGATTTGAAAAAGACAAAAGTCACTTTTGCAATACTGATAAAACACCTAAATAAACTCAAATAAGCAAACTAGATTAACTAAATCCTACTTTAAGTTTAAAATTCAACTAGAACTAACAGAATTCTCACAGATTCAATTTAGCAAATAAGGAAACTTATGAAAACTTAATTAAACCTAATCAAACTAATAATTCCTTTACTTATAAACCTAAATATTGGATTTAAATTGAAGTTAAAGGATTAAAGGCCTCAAGCAGTATTAACTTGTAGTTAATACTGCTTGTCCCAAACACCCCCTTATTTCACTTAAAACCATTTTTAGCTTATAAATTTTGAATTTAATGATCAAATTTAAGATACCAGATATTAAACAGATTATAACAACCTCAACAAACAATTATCAATTAGCAAATAAGCCAGAAACAAAAAGCTACAAACTATGCTACTTATTTTTGAGTTTTTATAATTTTTAAGGCAAAATGAAGAAAACTAAGATCTACTCTATATAACTCAAAAAACAGATAATCAAAATTACTTAATAAGCAAAATGAAACAGATTTAAACACAAATAAGCAAGATCATAAGCAGAATAAGCAACTATTAAGCTAGAAAATTAAGACAAAAAGAGTAAATTAGAACTTACAAATGCCTTAGCTAAACAAAGGCTTATAAAGGCTCAAATGAGCTGTCAACAAGCTCTAGCTTGTCTAGAAGACAAGCTAGTAAAGTCCTATAAGCTCTTCCAGATTAAGCTTATCATCCAAAAACCTCAGATCCATTAGCATAGGTATTTAACTGATTTTAGATGTTTAAGTAGATTAATGACTAAATTTAGCTCAATTCCAAGCTTATAGACTCAGAGAGCTTATGAAGAGCTTGTGAGAAGCTTATCAAACAGTAACATGAGTAATTGAGAGATTTGAGAGCTTAATAGTAAAAACAGATTAAGAGTAAGTAAAAGCTGATTTTATTAATAGGAGAACTGAATACAATAAGCTGAAAAAGAGAATACAATAAGCTGGAAATGGAAAAGGAACTTACATAAGCTACTTATTTAAAAAGCTGAAAATTACAATTTTAAGCTAAAAATTAAAAGGTAAAAAAAAGACTCCCCGTGTGTGTGAGTGTGAGGCTCTATTTATAGCTGAAGAATGAAGCTTCTAGGTCATAGCCACGCTTCTCAATCCTTGATCTTGGCCCTTGATTGCTTTCTTATCATTGGATACCCATTTTTACTCGTTGGATTAGATTTGATCACACGGATTGCCAACGTGGCATTCCGTATGTCAGAACCATCTGTGTTTCTTTTACACTCACTTTAATGCAAAATCCCAATCATAAGTGTGTTTCTTTCATGTCCCGCGTGTCACTTCATGTGGGGGATTGACCAATGAGAGCCCTTGTGTGACGTTTTCTTGTGCCACATCATTCCTTAGCACTTGAATTACTAAGCCATGTCCTCAATTGTGATTAACCCTTTGATTTGAATGAGGTAAATTGCGAGAACGACGATGAACAGTTAAAAACCATTCGCGCCTTTTTTAACCTTTTTATATCTTTGTTTGACTATTTTGACCGGGGTGTTGGGGTTTTTGACTTTGGGCCTGGTTATAGAAAATGGACATGGGCCAGGGTGTACTTTTGGAATTGGGTTAATATAAAAGGGTTAACGATCGTTATCTATTATGTAATAAAAGATAACGGTCATTAGGGTTTTTGGGTTTTTTGTGCAATATGGTTTAACTTTGAGGACTGATTTGGTATTTTTGAAAGATTTGTCTTCTTGTGGTTGAACCATGATTTTGATTTTTAACCTTTGGAAAGCAATCTTGCCGGCTACTTTTACATCTATCCGTTCCCTTTCCCGGTGTGTTCGTGTTTGTTCGGTATTGACCGTTTACTTGTGATATTGCAATATCCATACCCTACACAATACAAAGACAAAACAAGCAATAATACAATAAATTAAGCACAATTTTGTCTTTTATGGGCCATTTTTGATATAAAACGATATGTGTTCTCACACATAACAAAATTCCCAACTAAGCGATTGGTGTCATTACGCAATAATATATGCTAAAAACCATAATACCTCAAAACTTCCCAAACTAATCTTTCAAAAGTAGCAAGACGATTTGTAAGAGAGTTAAAGTCACAAGTTATAAAACACCTGATTTCCCAATTTTAAATTTTTTTTTTATAAACTTAAAGTATTTCGATTTCATTATTCCATAATTGTTAGAGATCATAGAACGAAGGATTGTAGTTTCGATATGAGAATGCCCCAAAAAGGATAAATTCATCGTCCCCGACTTTTCACTTATCCAAACCAAGCTTAAAACAAAATCACACCTGAATACAGTAAAGATGCTAACACTACTCATATTTGCAACTTGTAAACTTTTTACTCCATACATTTATTATATCTTAAGTGAGTGTGCTATTTTAAATTTCAACCATGGATTAACGTTTTGCAAAATACTATGCTTCACGTTCCACCCAAGAATAATAAGTTTGCAGGCGAGATCATCCCATGTAGCGACTTTCGTCTCGGCACATCCCAACCTTGCCGTCAATGACTAGGTTTTTTGACACCCATAAAGTACTAAGTATTGGGACTCACGAACCTTAGATTTCAAAAACTCTCAGGTTTCCCGAATATTCATAGCTTTAAAATAGAATAGTCAAAGTTCAAAAGCATATTTGAATTTAACAAAAAGAAATCTATTTATTAATTTAAACTTAATATTAAACATTTATGCAATTGTAACCCTCGACCTTTTAGAAGGCTGCAACATCGGTTGTGAGCCGGCAAGATGCAACAAACTTTTATCAGTCTTGGATTTTTATTCTTACTATGGGCTTTCTTTAGAAGACTACCACATCGGTTGTGAGCCGGCAAGAGGTAGTAAACTTTTATCAGCCCACAACTTTTATTATTATTATATTTTTTATTTTTCATTATTTTATTCATCATCATTTTTTTTATTTAGAGAAGACTTCTTTTTGAAAAATTCAAGTATAAGTTTGAACTAAGACTAAATTTTTTGCTATATATTACATAAAAATTGTTGATTTAAGTTTAATCTCCAAAAACAGCACGTATATTAATCCGGTTAAGAGCTTATGGGAGAAAAAGCCACAAATTACATACATGAGCTCTTAAGATTTCCAACTAATCCTTGTTTAGCATCCCACTCATACTTAACTCTATCATTTTTTGTTCTTCGTGAATTTTCGCGAACGCTTAGCCTAAAAGTTAAGGAACAAGCTAGAGCTCAACACGCTCGATCGAGTCAAAATTTACTCTTATTCTACCCAGCAGGAAAGTCAAAATTGTGACAAAACACTTATTTTATTTTTGAAAATTTTAAATTTTTTCATATTTTTGAAAATTTTGGTGGGAAAACGGGGTACGTGAGAACAATGGGCAAAAGTAGGTAAGATCATATCGAAGATATACTACCCCATACTAAAATTAAACATTGTCCTCAATGTTTCCTAGCCTAAGACTTAAAAACCCCATACTAGAACTCAAAAAGGTCGAATGCATAACCCAAACATGAAGAAAGTATCACAAAAATCTTTAGCCGTTTATTAAGTGTGCTATAAGATAAATGTTAGTCGATAATAATCTTTAGGATATCGGATTTCCCCAAACTAATGGCAAGCAAAGGCTAGGAAGCTCGAGTGGACCGGGACAAAACACCGAACACGAGAGTCTTCAGAAAATTTTGGGTCAATCCTGCAAACAATCACAAGTACAAACAACAACAAGAATCGGAAGAGTACAAGCCTCCTCACATCACAATAGAAATAAGAAAGAAAATAGAAAATGGATAAGCATGGGGTGCCTCCCACGAAGCGCTTTGTTTTTGGTAACCGAGTCACATAGCTTGACTCGATCCCCGAATTCATTCGTCCTTGGAGAAAGTAAATGGAAGAGAAAATCTCAATCGAGCTTTCATTAATGTTTGGATAAACATTTAAGCACATGAAAGTTCCATCCCGATGAGATGCCACCGGCTCTAAGTGGAGATGTCGGGGTCAAAAATGGTGTCCTCATTTTTGGTGGAGGAAAGTAAGGGAGAAACCTCAGGGTAAGTGAGATACGGAAGAAAAGTCCAAGTGACAAATGTGAAGGAATTGTCAACTTCAACATTAATCTCACCTCCCCCTGGGTCAAAACATTCATCTTCATTAAGCTCATCAACATTGTTTATCACTGGCACATCGGGTTCCATGTCGAAGGTTAAACGCTCATATTCGTGAATGGGATCATTGTTAAGCAAGTTATCAATAAAATCTTCTTCCGAGTCAAAATCACTTTCAATACCTGGTGGTATCGAATCATCTGGTCTGGAAAATATATCGATATCTTCCCTATTGGAGTCACTATCCTCAACGAGAGTAGTAGATGTGGGAAGAGACTCGATGATTGTATGAAAAATTTTCGGTGACCTGGAAGATGAATTACTACTTAACAACGACATTCGATTGATATAATCCTCGTGCTCTCTATCAATTCTTAGAGGAATCGTGATAAGTTCACCGGTGAACTCATGGTGAAGAGGATCACTTTTGGGAGAAAAAGTAACATGATCTGATTCATTCTTAATGTGTTGTGGTTCATGATCAAAAAATAAATCGGGAGAGAGATTATGGGTGGTATCATTACTAAGCAAACTCTCAAGATATAATATGTCTCCTTCTGAGTCAAAATAGCCTTCAATATATGTAGGAACTTCGATAGCTAGAGAAGCATCGATCTCATCATTATCGCCTCCTGGATCAAAACATCCAGCCTTATCAATTGGAGTATCGTACAAAATTCCTTTCCAATCATTCGTTTTACATTCCAAATCAAATAAATCATCATTCTCTTCGAAAAGTGGATCATCGATGAATCCATCGAGAATAGAAGCAACACTTTTCAACGGAGTAAACGGATCATGGTGAAGTAGAAACTCAATGTC
>BQNB010202312.1:0-10846 GCA_026074375.1 Tanacetum coccineum
TCTTACAGAATATAAGGAGTCTACATTGGTATATTGGCATGTAGAGGTATATCTCTCATATCAAGTCCTCTTCACGCCAAGAAGTCACATTCTCAAATCCAGTCTTCCGCTGCAGTGAAATTTAGGGGTGTGACAGTGTCTGAGTCAAAGATTAATAGGGATGAAGTCATCATTGTGGATTGGACCTCAGATGATGAGGATGAAGTGTGTGCTGACAAAACTATTAGTTCTGTTAAGCCTAAAGTGACTCAAGCTGTTAGGAGTCAAGCTGATAAAAGTGGTCAAACTTTACAAAAACAAGGGATTGGTTTTAAGAAAGTTCATAAAATAAAAGCTTGTTTTGTTTTCAAAAGCACTGGCCATTTGATAAAAAAAGGACTGTGAATTACTATGACCCAAAGAATCCTAAAACCCATGGTTAAAATGTGGTCAACACTGGGAAGAGGAAAGTCCAAACCAATATGTGATTAAGCAAAAGGGTAAATCACCAAGAACTTTTTCAAAAATTAGAAATACCCTCCATTCAAAAAGGACCTTTTAACCATCAACATACTAACCAGAGCAGAGTTTCATTTAATACTGATACAATCAAATTTAGTACTACAAGGTCTATTAGTACTGCTTAGGCCTGTTTATACTGTTAGTCCTATTAGTTCAGCTAGGCCATCGGCGCGCGAAAATAGGCACAATCTAATAATGTTTATAAGACAAATTCGACCAAGATTGGAAACTGTAAACCAAAAGCCTCAAACTCACCAATCAAGAGGTCTTGACAACACCTAACCAGTTAAGTAGACCCAAAGACTTATAAAAACTGAGAATAAAACATTTAGGATAAACAACATGACTACGTGTTTGGTACAAGGCAGTAGTTTAGTAAGGGTAAGGTGGAAACGTAAATCTTAAAAAGGGAAAAATGGGTATGGAGGCAAAAGATGAATTTACCAGGATATGTGTACAATATAATGGCTCCTTACATGCCAAGAAATTTGAGTATATAGACCCAAAAGGGGTTTCCAAGTCAGTATTGACTTGGATCCCTAAGAGATACTAATTCTCTTACCTTTTGTGCAAGGCAATCTAGAGATCTTGTTACAAGATCATGCAATAGTAGATAGTGGTTGCTCTAGCCACATGACAGGCAACAAAGCTTATCTTGCCAGTACTAAGAAGATTTAATGGCGTGTCTTATATGTGGCTTTTTGGAAGTGATCCCAAAGGAGGTTAAATTGTAAAGTTTGTACATAATAATTTACATTAATACTGCTAGGGTTTTAATGCTGGTAGATAGGTTATAGTTAGTTCAAGTTCATAGTATATTTTTCTCTTTATTGCACTAACTTTTCAGGATAAGCATGGATTTGAGGATGGATAGAAGCAATCCTGGCAAATACAATCTATGGCCTGTAAGTACTAAGTATTAGAGTAAATTCTGGTAGTCTACAAGTTAATACTGGTAGCTTACTTGTTAATTCTGTGGACTTAAGGTTAATTCAGTTAGTCCCTACAATTAATTATTGTAGCTTATTTGTTAATTAAGTGGACTTAAAGGTTAATTACTAGTAGTCTATACGTTTAATACTGTATCCTAACTGTTAATTCAGGTAGACTATAATAGTACTCGTAGCACTAAATTTTAATACTGGTAGATGACGTATGGTGCTGGGTGGGGAAAATTGACTTTTCTTCATTTGTATATTACTGTTAGAGATTTTTACGGCGCGTACTTCTAACAAAGGTTTTTTATTTGGATAATTACTAGGCGACTTTTTTAATAAAAAAAATTTCTATGCTGTAAAGAAACTTTCTCTTTAACATTCGGTCCAATTAAGAAACCATATTGTTCATCGATTAAACCAAATCCCTCTCTCTACCAGCACTTATTATTTCACTCGCAATCAAACCAGGATTAGAATTTACTTCTACAATTTTTGTCATCAACAAGTTCATATGGCCAATCTAAAGTACTCCGACAAACATAACATGGTCGCTTTCCTGAAGAAACCAAATGAAAGTGTTGGTTTCACTGAGGTAGTGGATTTTCTTAAAGGTACATCTCTCAGGTATGCCGTAACTCATAATCCTACAATCTAATGAACCTCCCCCAGTCAAACAGTTTCTGGCAAACTGGCAACAGTCAGAAAACTGCTAATAGGACTCAACCAATTAGTAGCATCTATAACCCTCTAAAGAGTATAACTATTAAACTGAGGAAACTTGTCAGAAGTAAACTTTAATTTGGCATATGTAGTCAAGGAATACATTAATATATCTGATGCTGAAATATATGCTGGATTAGCCACCTTAAGGGTATGTTACTGAGTGTTAAATTAACTTTTTAGAAAAAGAATTTGTTACACCCAATGGAAATTTTTTAAATCTAATCAAATATTACACTGCATAAGCCCTAAATCTTGTGATGGGATCAAGTTTGGTATTACTAATCTACCAGTCATTAATCCTAGTCTATCTAGCAATATGGTTTATAATTTTTCTAAAAAGATTTTTTGATGGATGGTTCATAATTTTAGAGTAGTAATTCAAAAATTTTAATGTATCCAAGGTTTTTACAAATTATTTTGGATATTACAACTGAAAATAAAGGAAGGTATTTAGCCCCAACTTTGACCAAAAAGCTTTTTGCAAACATGAAAAGGGGTTATGCAGGGGATATTGTACCTTTGCTGCCTGCTATGTTGGCAGGGGCAGCTGTGGATCAAAGTGAGGGCGGGGGGGGGGAGGGCTCAACACAACCACTAAACCTCATCACACACCAGTTGATCCATACCATCCACATCCCACTCCACAACTCACTCTCATCCATCACCACAACTACATTCACCACTACATCCATCACCACTCATCCTTCCCATATAAATCACCACCACATTCCCCAACATTCACCCCTATCAATCATTCCCACAAATTTTCACCACCAAGGTCCTATGAAGTACCTCTCCCTGAAGGAAATACATCAAGAAATGTCTGAGGACAGTTGGGGGTTTTTTTTATACTCAAGAAAATTGATGTACTTAGTACCTAAGTTTATGGTACGAGGATTACTAGTTTGGAGAAAGGAATTGAAGGACACCATAACAGACACTAAGGGAATGTTGTGCTCAAATTGGTATAATAAGGTGAAAACACTGGAAACAGCTTTAGAAAGAAATGCCAAGAATTTAACACATATCTAATCAGAGGTGAAGAATTAGGCGGAACAAGGGAGGAAGTTTCAAGGATATAATGAGAACCCTCTATTTTTCTTTGGTTAACGGAATCCCATGAAGAGAAGTCACATAAATTTAGTCACTCCCTACAAAAGCATCAGGGGAGAGCACCATGAAAGAAGAATCAGACCTACAATCTTGGAGGCAGCAAAAACATTGTCAAAGGTTGCTTCTCAGGTGTGAGCAAAGAAAAAATCAACTGATAAGGGGCACGAGATACAAGGAGGAGAGCAAGGTGCTATTGCTAAAAAGATTAATACTGGATTAGATGCTGAAGATGAGATAAATACAACAAAGATGAGAATTAATACTGGTATTGAAGAGGTTAGAACTGGTAGTACTAAAGTTAATTCTGGTACTCCTAGTGAAAGGGGTCAAAGGGAAGGAAAGGCTCTAATGGTTGAAGAGGATATACAGGCTACTCACAAAACTAAAGAATAATTGAGACAAGAGGAAGCTGGATTAGTAGAGTCTATAAAGTTGCAAGCTCAATTGGATGAAGAAGTTGAAAAGCATATTCATTTAGATAAAATGATAGCTAGAAAAATGACGAGAAGAGAAGCTTTACCAAAACCCCTGAAAAGAAAATAAAAGCTCAATTTCAATATGAAGCTCATTTATATTACTGAAGAAGACTGGATACTATTAGAGCCAAGCTAGAATTAAAATGCATAGTTTGTCAAAAGATTGTGTTGGGAAAGATTTTCCTTAAAAAGAAATTTGCAAAAAGAATGGTAGATATGGTGAATCAAAGAAAGAAACACTTTGCAGAGGAAAGAGCTAAGGAAAAGAGAAACAAACCCATGACTCAGTCACAGTTAAGGATTTAATATGTCAAACCATCTTAAGAATCAAGGAACTTGGAAGCTTTCTCAGTTAAAGAAGTTGAAGTTTTAAAGAGATTAAGAAGAGTTTGATAAGTTAGTCAGCAGATTGATACTTTAGTTCCTATAGAAACTTTGAAGCTACAAAGAAAAATTGAAAAGAATATGAGAGAAGAGCTTCAGACAAAAACTTCACAGTAAAAAAAGATTGATGATAAAGATGTTCCAGTTATAGGAAGAAAAAAGTTGCTGAATAAAGGAAGAATAGCTAGTAAAAAGAAATAGAAAAAGAAAGAAGCAAAAGGCTAGAAAAGGTATAAATGTTGACAAGAGTGCACAAGAAGATTCAGAAACTGATAAAGAGGAATTAGTAGAAGCTATGAATCCTACTCCTTTGACTACAAAATCTGATAGTGTGGCAAATTGGAAGATATTTCAGCAAGGTCAAAGAAGTGTTTATCAGATAATAAGAGCAAATGGAGCTGATACAGTCTACATGAGCTTTAGAGCTATGATTAAAGACTTCACAAGAGAGGATCTTATAGAGTTGTATAGGTTGGTAATGCAGAAGTATGGAACAAATATGACCTGAAGATGCGTATGACAGAGGTGCTTATGGAGTGATCTCGGAACTATGCTTTAGGTTCCCTATGTCTACAATGAAGGCATAGGAGCTATGAAGTAAAATGACTTCCTAAGATAGGGATCTTATAGAGTGTACAGGGTTGTAATGCAGAAGTAGAAGCAAAAAGATCCGAAGAAAAAGATAAACAAAAATAGAGAGAAGGGATGAAAGAAAAGAAAAGGGAAAAAAGGAAAAGGATAAAGAGGGAAGCTTTTGACAAAGTGCTTTGGAGTGATCTCAGTACTATGTATTGATCCACCTCTCATTTAAGATGCTATTGAAGCTTACTACTATCAAAAGAAGATGGAGTTTTGTGAAGATATTAAGATTAAATGTGAGTACATTGATTTAAGCATTGGAGTCATGCACAATCTATAAGTTTAGCAGATATCAAAGTATCCCATTGTCAAAAGAAGCTTTCCCCAAGTGATGCTTGAAATGAAGCATATTTAGGGATTGGAAAAATTGAATGAAGTTTGCATAAACTTTTTTAAGATGATTGAAAGCAAGCTGGGATTAGAAAGTGCTGAAGTTATCAGTAGCAAGAGGGCATGATTTTTGGAAATTGTAAACTATTATAGAAGTGAGAAGGGTTTGGGTGTTGACTAACCACCAACCAACAAATGTTAATCAGTTCATCATGGCTTAATTAGTATAAGGACTGGCTAGTCCAAAGCAAACGATTTGGTGAAGGACTTCTTAATCAGTTATGGTTGACGAGTTTACCACAAAAATTATATGGTAACCAATGCACAAAGAAATGCACTAAAGCATTGGATCTCAGATCAAACCGACTACTGGTTAAAAGATTACAAATTACGATACTAGCTGATATTTGAGCTAAAAACATCAAGATTATCAATGCACCTTGTTACTACAATGAAGCATTGACTAGTCCATAACACACAGCTCATGGTAAAGACAGTATCAAATCCATTGATAGCTGGTATTTACCCAAAAACTATAAAGCCCAACTTAGAATGGATGGTTGTCGTCAGACTGTGGAAGCAGAAGACAAAGACTGAAAAAGACAAAGTTAGATATGGTTTTTCAATTGAACTCAAACGCAGATTCATGATTCTAAGAGAAGCTAAGGATTGAAGACTTGCTTGGATACAATTCTCAAAAGCCCAAACTGAAGACAACTCAAGAAACTTGAAGTTAACAAGTGAAGTTCAAGTTTAGAGGAGGATTGTTAGGAATTTTGTATAACAGACTTAATTCTGTTAGTATTGTAGTTAATTCTGCTAGTGTAATAGTTAGTACTGGTAGAAGGTTTATCATAGTTAGTACTGACAGTATTAAGTAGTTAATACTGTTTGTGTAATAGTTAAGTCTACTTACGCAAAAATTAGTTAGAGTTAAAGATATGCATGAGATATCTTAGGAAAAGATATGCATTATCTTTATACGCGTTTTGTAAAGCCCATTATGGTTTCCTTAGTCTATAAAAGGAACCCAAGGCATAGTTGGTAGATATAGTTCTACAAAAGATCATAGAGATCGAATAGCAAATCATAGTTTGTAATCTGTAACTTAGGCAGATTCAAAGTTCAATATAAAAGTGTTTTGATTATTTTCTTCTTTACATTGTTGATTAAATTCCGCGTAATCAATAGTGGTTAATCATTGTTTCATCATTGTTACTTTAGATTTATCTAAGGAAACAAACCCTTTACAAGCTAAAGGTTAAGATCCATTAAACAAAGGGATCCTACAAAAATTATATATTCAATTAAGCACATAATCGCCTATTAGTCATTTTAAAAATGACTTTATATTTCTACCTAGCTTATCATCACGCTTGGCAACAATCATGCTTGCTTTCCATAAGTTTTAGCAAAACATCTGTGCTTACTTATCAAGAAGCCTCAACAATGGCTATGCTCATTACGCGGTCCATACCCAACCGATTAGATCGATTATTATACCGAGCTTGCCGGATGGCCATGCCTCCTGGTAATGATCTCGACTAATTCATGGTTAGGTTTTAGCCTACCATAATCCTGCTCATGGGCTAACTTGCCACTACCGACAATGGTCTACCAGGCTTACGTACCTCTCAAATCAATCTTCCTCTACATTTGGGTAAGTATACCCATTCACTCACGTCCTAAGCTGTATCACGGCTACACAAAAGCGACCTAAGCGCTTACTATCATTTAAAAGCACATAGCACGTAAAACACATAAAGCACATTTTTCACATAGTTCGGTGGCGATAATCCCGCTAGAAAACACATATTGTCGAAAGACAAATTGAAAAAAATTAAGAAAATAATTGAGCATCATGGGCTCGTTGCTCGTTCGACGAAAAATAAAAATAAAAATTTCAACGTTTAGGCACCGCGACTAACATAGTCGACTCGGTCCTAAAGCATCGCATCGAATCCTAGATGACTCAACTAATCAAGTCGAGATGATTACACACATTCCTATCTTGATACAGTTCGGCTTACAGCTTTAGCTACTTCGATCGTTCCTCCAGGATAGAAACGGATGTTACCAATCGGCTAGAATCTCCAATCTTTTCGCTCTTTCATACGCACACAAAGTCGTTACGTCAAGGAGTAAGGACCACTAACCTTAAGTCAGGTGTCGCTTAGTGCCTTATTCTGATACTCGACGACATCATGTATACTTGCGACCACACTACCACTATATTCCATTTTAAGGAAAGAAGTCTTCTTCTTCACGGCCATCAGTTGATACATCAAAGGAAACACACATCTAATTTAGGGGAAGTCTTCTCCACTTCTCAGTTTTCATCTTCGGGACTATTCAACTTGATCTCCACCCACCTTAGGAATCTTTACCTCTTCAAGAGGATCCCTTCTCATTGTCGGGATTAGGTTTACAGCCTTGATAGCTCAAATCTACCATTGCTCACTAGCCTATCGACTATACTTGGTCTTGACACGTCTCCATAACAACAACCGATCTATATTAACACTAGCTAAATTTTCACTCCTTTCTAGACACGCTCGTTTCGAACAATACCATAGGTATTTCCGCTTCGGAATGACTCGGTCATAACGACTCGCATGAGACTCTCTCTACGTAGTCAATGGGAGTAGGGTTACTTGCATAAAATCCGTAGCAGGGTAAAAATATTTTCTCCTTCTGAAAACTTGACCCAAACATTTATCTCAATTATCAAGCGTTTTATTGGTGACGATTTACCCGACATAGCGTGGTTCTTCCTAAATTATGCATAGTTGATTAGGTGGTCGGTGAAATTCACACTGTAAATATATATAATATATAATAAAATATAAAATATATAAATAAGTGTAAAAATCAACAAGAGCAATAAAACCGAGAAGTAGTATAGAGCTTTCCCGGGTCGTTTATCCCCAACGAGGCTGGACTGGTAAATCGATACGATCGAAGATTTGAGTTTGAAGGAAGGAATGAGTTTGGGAAGTTGAAAAAGTCAAATTAGATTATAACAAAGAGAAACGTTTAAGAAAAACCTAAAAATTACGAAATTAAACTAGAAAACGAGGGCCCGAATCCCGAACAAAAAGGGGGAAAACCTAAAATCTTTAAAAATAAACCTACGAAGAAATTTTTGCTTCTAAACTACTCTAGGGATCAAATAACGAAGAATGAAAAAGACTAGACCGAAAACGGAGTTCGTTTGACCCAAAAACGAGTCAAAACAAAAAAACCGCACCCGGACCGTTCTTTAAAAGAGGAAAAGTTGTAAAAATGACCCCTTAACTAAAAATTTTTTATAATTTTTCCCTACAAACTAGATGACAAAAGAAAATTTTCTAAAAAAGCAAAATATTTTTTTGATAATTTTTGTATTTTTTATGAATTAAATAAACTTTTAACTAAATTAAATCATAAAAAATATTAAACGATTACTAAAAATTCTGAAAAATTTACAAAAAATACTTTACTATATAAAGTTCCTACGAAAAATGAAAAAACACCAAGTTGCTTAACAAATAAGCCCCGAATAAGCTGTTTTCAGCTTATAGGCTTATTTGGCAAAATGTGTATATATATATATGCCCTTGAGTCTTTAACGAAAAAGACCCAAGGGCGCAGTGGTAGAGTGTGTTGTGTAAAAGGGGATGTATCGCTTGGTCCCGGGTTCGAGTCTTGCTCACCCGGGCCAAGTGTCTTCCCCCTTTTTTTTTCGAAAACTCAAAGAAGCAAAGTTGTTAAGCTCGTGGGGCTTAACAACTTTGTCAACTAGAGCTTTTTATGAAAAGCTATAAATAAGCCTAAAAATAAGCTTAAACTTGACAGTTGGCTTATTTGGGCTTAAAGGCAAAAATGCTAAGTCTTTTTGGACTTAGGGTCGAATTAAGCTAAGACAAAAACTAAGAAAGCAAGGGACTAAAACAACCTAAATGAGCTAAAAAGAACAGGAAATAAGCAGTGAGATAAGCTATTGAAAAAGTGCTTTAAAAACTGAAAAACTTACATCCTTACTGTGACTTTTTTAGGAAAATGAAATAAGCTATTTGTAAAACTTAAAAAGCTAATCTAATAACTTAAAACTACCTAATAAGCTAATGGGACACAAGTGGGTTTATTAAATAAGCTGAAAATGCTGAAAATGAAAATTAAGCAATCCCTAAATCTAAGTCATTCAAAAACAGTCAAATGCCAAGTTTGGGCTTTAAAATAAGCCATCAAATAAGCTCTTCAAGGTCTGAAACTTTGAGGGCTTATCTAAGAGCTTATAAACTCTTAAAATAAGCCAAAAACTTGGGCTTAAAAACACTAAATGACAAAGAAAAAGGAGCTTAAAATCTCCCCTTTGCACCAGGGGAGATTTAAGCTAGCCTTGAGTGGCTTATTTGACAGCTTATTTTAAGCTGTCAAATAAGCTCAAATTAAAAAGATAAGCTTAAACAGATTTAGTTTCCTAGCTTAACAACTTGTGCACAAATTTTGAGCTTTTAAAAATCATTTTTACTTGCTTATTTTATATGGTGAAAAAGGTCTTTTGGTTTTTTAAAACTGTGACAATCTAAGACTTGGTGGTTTTGACTCACCAAAGTCAAAAGACAAGGCACTTGTGACAGCCTTTTTTTAACACACAAAACACAAACTTTTTGATGTACAACTCAAACCACAAGTGCTTAATTAAATAAGCACTTGTGGTATCTAAAAAAAACTCACAGTTATGAAAATGGTTTTAAAAACTTTGAAACACCACTTTGAAACTAAAATCCTTTTAAAAACAGCTTAAAATTGCTTAAAAACTTAAGCTAAAATTAGCCAAAGTACCTCAACCCATGGACAAACCCTTTTTGACCCGTTTTCATGTTATCCCAAACACCCCTTTATTGAAAACTGTCAAAACTAAATGGACTTAAAAACTGTTTTAAAAGCTAAAACTTATAAAACCTTTTATCTACTCCATTTCATACTAACCTATTTGAAGTATTTAAGCTATTAAATCTATGGCTTATTAAGAAGAATAAGCTAGTTACTTAGCTAGCTTAATACACTAATATGACAGTTTTTAAGGAAAAACTAAAGTTACACAAATTTAACCTACTGAAAACTTAAAACAGCTAGAGATTAAGCCTAAACAAACATGATTAAAGAGAGTTAAACAAAATTTGAATAGAAATAAGCAAAAGATAAAGCTAAAATTAAGCTAAATTGAGGCTTGAGGAATTAAACCTGAGAAATTTGTTGTCTCAGAACCCAAAGCCACTCTTTCTGAGTGAGTGGCTTAAAAACATACACCTAAGTGGCCCTTGCCTCTATTCCCTGAGCTAAAAGCTCAATAAGCTAATAATAGCTTATTTCTTCATAAGCTTCCAAAATCACACTCAATTGAACATTTATGAACTAAATTCAAATGAAAACAGTATTTAAGAGCTTATAACAAGTTTTAAACTGAATTAGAGCTTATTAACAAGAATAAGCTCTAATGAGCTTATTGAGAGCTTATTGAGTAAAAATAGCTTAATTTTTCATTAAAACTGAGAATTACAATTGCATAAGAGAAATTAACTTAAAAACACTTTAAACTACTTTTAAAACTATACTAAAACGACATAAAAAACTGAATACTTGGCCACAATGGGCTTACAAGGCTTTTATAGCAAAAAATATACAACTAGGTTCTTGTGTCTTCTCTTTTTTCCTTCTCTCTTGCTGTTGTGCTTGTTTGTAGACACACAAACAGGG
>BQNB010202314.1:0-10846 GCA_026074375.1 Tanacetum coccineum
TGTGGAGGAGAGGTGTGTTGTTGTTAATGTTAACAAATAGAGGTTGGGTTAATGGTAATGGTTCAAATCTGGGCGGTGGATTTGGAAAATCGAGAGGTGGTCTAGAGATACATGGTGGTAGAGATGTATTAGAAGGGCCCAGTGGCTAATTATCTATGGTTTGAACATAGGGATCATTTGATTAAATTTGAGGTGGAGGAAGTTCTTGAGGTTCTAGTTTATCAGAATGACAAAACGAAGTTCAGGTAGTGGTGCAATGTGAGTTGGTGTCGGAGACTCACTTGGTGATGATGAATAGGTGTAGTGTGTACTTTTGCTAGAGATAGATTTTGTAGAAATTGTAGAATACCAATTGTGGAAATCGTAGAGGGGAGGGGTGAATAGGTTTCCATTTAAAAACTTAACATATTTCATATCAAATTATCCATCAAGTTAGATGCAATATGATAAGTGTGGATAATACATCTATATCCACTAGAACATGTCATAGCAATATAAGCACAATCACAATGTTAACTTCTATCTATGACACAATCATCATCCAAACAATATAAGCAACAATCAACACACATATAGATCTAATGCAAATATAAATGTAAGGCGATAAGGTAAATAAAGATGTAAAGCTAAAAGTAAAAGAAAGTGCAAACCAAACGCGATGATTTATAGTGGTTCGATCACGAAGAACCTCTTCGTCCTACTCCACTCCCCGAGTACCCAACTCGAGAGTTACTTCACTAGTCAACAAGGCTTCCTGTAGGCTATGAAAACCGAACACAACTAAGCTTACACCGATTTCTGACAATAATCCAAATGGCGAGTTCTAATCCTAGCTAGAACCAATCTATCACAACTAACCACACTACTTCACAACAATTCACAACTTCTCTTCACCACATAACTTCACTTCACTTCACGACTTCACTTCATTTCACGACTTCACTTCACTTAGACACTACTACTATCACACCAATCTAACACTACTTACTAAGATCACCCTGATCTAACTATACTTCCTATGATCACCATGATCTAACAACTATACACACCATGATCACCATGATCTAACTATTACACAAGTTTAGAATACATAGACTCGATCTATACATTGTGAATGTAAGACATGTCACGAATGCACTAACTAAACTACATAACTTCGTATCTTAATGATAACGAGATTTCTTCTCTTGTACTTGGAGGAATAAGCTTGAATCACTTGGAAACAAATGCTTAAGATTAAATGATCAAAGGATTGTAGGTGATGTATAAACTTATTTAGAACAGAAAGAAAGTGTGTGCAAAAGGTAAGAAAATCAGTGGGGAATAGTCCAGTATTTATATACAAACTGGGTTGACTTTTTGTCTGGGTGGTCCTCTTAATTAGGGTGCCGGTCCCCTTAATAATTAAGGGGACCGCCCTTATAATTAAGGGGGCGCCCAGGCCAGACGCTCCCTTTTTTGTCTTTTCTAGGGGAGGTGTTTTCTGGAACATTTCTAGGCGTTTTTAGGTAGAAAATTTAATTTCAAAATATTTATTTTGTATAAAACATTTCTTTAAATCTAAAAATGTTTTGTAAAAGTTATAAAAATGTTTGTGACATTTTTATAAAAACATGTGAGGTTAAATAAAAATTCTTTTGATCATAAAATGCATTAAGCATATATTTATTTATACCTTAAGTGATTTACGTCAGGTGCAAACTTCGTTGAAGCAGACTTGAGACGTCGAGAGATGTTGTCGTATGAATGCATTGATGATTTGTGATCATGAGTAACTTAAGCACTTTACGTTATGTCTTATAAGTTACATGTTTGTCATCACCAAAACATGAAGAGAATGTATAGATTAAATATCGTAATATTTTTACCAACAATCTCCCCCTTTTTGATGATGACAAAATATGTAAACTATAACACATAGTAAAATGTATAAGTTACTTGTTTACACTTCTTCTCCCCCTTTTGTCAAAGCAAAAAGGTGGACTCTTAGGCGAGACTTTTACTACACTTTAATCCTTGAAACAAAGAGGCGAGCTTGCATCATCCCTAGTGAAGTCTTGCTCCTATCAACCCCGTTTAATCATCCCAAGATATCTACATTGACACTCGAGAACCCCTTAGCTCATTGCACTCCTATGACACTTGCATTCCATTGTATATTGATTCTAGCAGATCCATGGATCAAATTTGTTGCAAGTTCTTAACCTACATCAAGGGTTAGTTTCATGCAACAAGATATATATATATATATATATATATATATATATATATATATATATATATATATATATATATATATATATATATATATATATATATATATATATATAAGAGCGATATTAAAGGGTTGGAATACACATATCAAGAAATGTGTAGATGTCATAACGGTTGCAACTCCCCCTCGGTGTATGCTCCCCCTTGTTTGGGGCACCAAGGAATCAAGCTACGGAAGTGTGCTACAAAAAAATTAGTAGAAAAGTGCACATATATATACCAACAATGATAGCTAAGTATATATATAGCAATACACTAACGGGGAACAAGACATGCATGTCTTAGATATATGCACTCTAAACTATGACATTTTAAAAGAAAATTTAAAACCTAGACACATGCACTCGTTGTTTTAATAACAACAACCTAAATCCATGATAAAAGGAATCATGACGTATACTTAAGACACGAGAATGTTTAGGAACCAATGATAAAGTTCGACCGGCACATGCTTAAGGACTAAGACTTGACCAACACCCTTCGGTATAATACCGACTTTAATAAACGAGAACAAAATTCATTTATTGATTGACACATCATTATTATGAGAATGACATCTTCCAAGATGTCATTTGGATAAGGATTATGAATGTATTTTGATTGACATGTTCCTTATGGTATCGTCATCTAACCAAGATGATGATATGGATTTGAATAGACTAAGGGTTATATTGAGAGATTCCTAAATCCTCAAGGTTTCTTCGCTAAGTATTATGTATGCTTTTCATGTTTAGAGTGTTTAAGGATAAACATTATCGTAAGACTTTAGATCAAACTAAATATTGATGATAAGGATGATTTAAGGAGGGAACATAAATGAAGAAGGATGAGCATTAATGGAAAGGGAAGGTGTTGACAATAGGTTTGTTGGGTGTTTTGTTGGTTGTTAATGTTGACGGACAAAGGTGAAAATATGAAAATGGTAGAAGAGAAGTGAAAGACTTGACATTGTGATGACTTAACAACACTTGAAGATTGAATGTCTTCTTTGTGTTCTTTACTTTGCTAAAAAGTAGAAATGATTGGATGAAAAATGAAAGACACGACATTGTGATGACTCAACAACACTTGAAGATTGAATATCTTCTTTGTGTTATTCACTTGCTAAAAAGTAGAAATGATTGGATGAGACGCATTTCATTACAAAATTCACTTGACTTTTGACAACATAGGCACACATCCTTATGAGTGTCAGGATATGAGGATGAGATGCATTTCATTATGAAATTCACTTGCTTTTGACAACATAGGCACATATGCTCATGAGTGTCAGGAAAAGAAGATGAGACGCATTTCATTACGAAATTCACTTGTAGGGAATGGTTACATGGTGAATCTACTTGTGAAGATGACTAGGTGGATGACTCGAGATTGGTAGTGGTAAGGATGACTCAGTTTTACATTGTTGGTTTCTAGTGAATAAGAATCACATATGTGAGTTCTTGAGAGTATTTGTTAAAGGAAATATATGTGAACATGTGTGTTTTCCCTTCCCTTTTAATTCGAGACATAAATTATGGAATAAAAAGAATAAGTGAAGAAAAATAAAGACGAAAGCGATGAGCTTGAAAATGTCATGACGGATGACGGTTAGCATATGATGAACTTCATTCGCGAAGTTATGTAGCTCTTCTCGAGTGTTGCGAATGTTCATAGAACAATCACACGACGAGGTACGAGGTTGTCTTAAAGGTGGTAGTGGAAATGTGGACAGAAGATGTTAACCATCTATATAATAATAGAGGCGCTATCAGAATGTATTAAATAGTAACAAGACTATTAAAATGAGAATTACACGTTTAATGAATGTTGTTTTTCATCATTCCCTAAACCTAGATATAAAAAGTTCTCTTGAGTGGTTATGGGTGAAGATGTCGGCGATGGTTGACTTTCTGACAAAACTTTATTGATGAAGATATTTCCTTATGACATTGTCACGAAGGAGATGACGACGAAATTTTTGATAAGTTTCTATCCTAAGAATCGAAGGATAATGTCGATCCTTCAATGTGTATGAGTGAGCATGACTATAAACCATCGTGACATTCCTAAGGGATGGAAAGGACTAATGGAAAAGAAAAGTACTCAGTCCTTAAGGAATGTATATTAAAGAGGCTCACGAATCACTTATATAGACACTCATAAGAACTTTGTCCACACGAGGTTGATTTAAGCTTTTAGCTTTAGGAAAGTCATTTTAAACATATTTTGTTAAAAGCTTTAATATGAAATTTTCGAATGACTTTTAACGTTTACCGATCGGCAAGTTAAAGAGCCTTGAATTTTTCAGATGAAATAAATTAAGTTTCAACCTACTTGGAGAGTTTAGATATTATCTAACTTTTCCCCTTGACGAAAGAGTGAGGATTAATTGGAAGAAGGAGATATGTTGATTAAGGGAATGTGTGGTGTGAATCTCTAGAGAAAAAAACCATTTTACACTCTTTATGACATTTTTAGATTTGTGACACGACGCAAGACACATGTCTAGTGTGAGAAAATCTATACCTAGATGCATAAGACAAAAAAAAGGCAATAAATGTATCTAAGCTTGCAATCGACACAAAAATCCATGAGATTAATGTGTTAAGACCTCTATGCATATAAATTTAATTGTCATATATTAAGTTAATATAGTGTAGAGTATAATTAACACGTAACAATGTATAATGACGCGATACAAAACATGATTATTTTAAATGTACATCGTCAGTACAAAATGTTAGCATTTTAGCATTTAGATCATGTGTCCATTTAGATAAACTAAAGAAATATTTTATCTAAAATTAGCTAAAAAAGACAAATGACCTTTATAGTGACAGTGCAATTAAATCATAATCAATTAAACATTGAGCATCAAGATCATGAAGACATATAATTGCATTACACGGGAACAAGTAATCATCATGAAACATTAAAAGCCATAAATATGAGGTTGCATGTTCTAGATTAACTACGAGAAAGCCTAATCTACTTGCTTAGAGTGTACTCCTAAAGAGATACAAAGTCTATCGATGTAGACTATCATTAGGCATATTTAGGAAGAGCCATTTAATCAAATTAGAGAATGAGTATGAGACTATCACTAGTGGTGCTCAATTCAGGCTAAACACGACCATTTTTACGGGTTATACACCGAACCCAACTTCACTCCTGGAAGCAATTCAACCGTTGGTCAAATTTGAATTTTCCTAGTGTAATAGATTCCTTCAAGTAGTCATTCTCCATTTAATAAAAATAGAATTCTTATATTTGCCTAATGAAGTGTAGCAAAGATAAAATTTGTATTATCTTTTCATAAAGGGCCTAACATGACTCAACTAACATGCTTTAATTCCGGTTCGCATAATCCTAATCAAGATGAGTGGAAATCTTAGAAAAGCGTTAGCAAGATATTTTAATCTTTTGTTCAAGATCTATAGGTTGTTTGGTTTAGATAACATACCGCTTGATTTAATGGATGTCTTATATTTAGTCATTTGTCACATGTGATTTTTTTAACGTGTTTGGTTTTTCAAAAGCCAAGAGATGTGCTTATTTGTGATAATGAAAAATATGTAGTGTATTTTCTTGTAACACAACCATTTATGCTACGAAGAAAATAAAGGCTATAGGAATATATATTAATCCTTTATTAATCATTAAATATGAAAAGTTTCATAAATTCTTTTAAACAAAATGTTTCCCAACATCCATGTATCCTAGTTAAAATAATATTATTCTTATTTAAGAATTTATTTAAAAGTGAATTTTAGCTTTGAGTTGTGCTTTTATGTTGTATGAGCAAAGTTTACACATATTATTAGTTATGCTCAGTTGGGTTTTATCAAAATGACACATTTACCAATTGCATTGCAATGTAAATTGCTTGAATATTTCGGACGAAACATCCAAGTCGTCAATCCTAATTCATTGTGTATTTTATGCATGTATTAAACATATTAGTAAAATATTTAGAACACAACTATTGGACAAGTAGACTCAATATGGCATCATCAACACAAGTGTGAGTTATGATTCGATGCATATTCTTTTCATCTAGAAAATGATGTAATTATTTTCATATCAATCAAGTGTGATTGGATTATGTAGATCCAAGATGATATCTTTTGTTATATTTTGATATAATCTTGAAACTAAACAAATAAGAATCCGATTTCATGTCCATACATGAAAACTTGTTAATTAGATTCAATAAAGATATCAATCATAATTTGAATAATGAAGTGATGTATTCTCGAAATCTTTCTTGACCCCCACGAACACTCATTTAAAAGAAAATAAATAAATATTTAAATAGTTTGTTCCATTAATCCTAAGATAGTTTTAAGATGAGGTTGATGAATAACGATAAGTTAATTTCTTATTTCAAGATTGTCGTAAATTTTACTTGTGTGAAAAATTATTTGTTGTTATGTATAATATACATAGTTTTTGACATTTTTATGAGTATAAAAATGAGTTTTCTAACCATTTTTATACAACACACATCTTTTGTAAAATACTATATGTTAAAAAAATATAATTATGTGTGTATGTTAGAACCATGCAAGCACAAGCATTTTCTTTTTCTTAGTTACTAATGTATTAATATAATCTTTTCTTTTGTTTAACCAACCCAAGGTCAAACAAAGCAAGTTGTTGAAAATATTTAAACGTGTTGTTGAAAATAGATTAAATCGTTAGAAATATTTATGTGACTAGTGTTAAACACATTTAATAATATACTTGAGCAAGTTATTGAACTCTTAATTCCTAAGTATATTCATACTACAAAAAGATTTACAACGATGTTTATGTAACATTTGTAAAAAAAAATGATCTAGCCTATATGTAAGCAAGAACAATTCGCAATCATAAAGCAAGAAATCAGCATAAGTTCTAGTTATGCATAATCCGAAAAACTAGCTACAAACAAATAGTGTACATGGCACATGTGCTTAGACATTCAATTAGCTTAATTACAAATAGCAACGATCATTTAATAATTTCTACTAACAAACTTAAGACATAAAGAAATGCACATAATCATATAGCATAACACATAAAATGCTTGTCGTCGTTTTGTGTATTAGATACAACAATGTATACATAGCTCGGTTTTATTTGAAAACAAATTAGTTTCCTCCCCATTTCAAAAATTAACCAATTTTAATATTTTTGAAAGGTTAATTACACCATTTTTCAAAGATATACCGACTAGAAATGTCCGACTCGAAAGGAAAAGATAAAATACAAGTATTACGTTAAAACGAGACTCAACGTTTTGGACAATAAGTAGTATTTTGCCTTTCTGACTAACTTAAGTTTGAAATAAATACTTGGAAGTATTTTTATATGAAAGTAGACTCAATTATCTTCGAAATGGCGGGTGGCACGACTTCTACGGACTTACGGTTGATTTTATATGAATTTTCAAAGTTTCTGAAAAACTGCCGAATCAGACAGGTGGTCCCCTTAAATATAAGGGGGCCGGCCAGGAATTAAGGGGGCCGGCCATACACTTTAAGGGGGCCGGCCATCTGACACTCAGATTTGCCATTTTTTGTACAAAATTGTTTACTGACTTTGCAAAAAGGTGTACAACTTTCTGAACTTGATACCGAACATATAACACTTATTTTAAGCATCATTTTTTACCTCGAGCTAGTATAATTAGTGTATTTAACAACAAAACTAATACAAGTTAAGCAACAAAACACTTTTCATATTTAATCCCCCTTCATGGGTAATTTGATACATGGATCGTACTCAATTTTTAAAACCATTTGTTTTGAAAATTAGAGCGACGTGGCTCCTAATACCAATTGTGAAAATCATAGAATACCAATTGTGGAAATCGTAGAAGGGGGTGAATACGTTTCCATTTAAAAACATAAAATATTTTATATCAAATTATCCATCAAGTTAGATGCAATATGATAAGTGTGGATAATACATCTATATCCACTAGAACATGTCGTAGTAATATAAGCACAATCACAATGTTAACTTCTATCTATGACACAATCATCATCAAATAATATAAGCAACAATCAACACATATATAGATCTAATACAAATATAAATGTAAGGCGATAAGTAAATAAAGATGTAAAGCTAAAATTAAAAGAAAGTGCAAACCGGACGCGATGATTTATAGTGGTTCAGTCACGAAGCACATCTTCGCCCTACTCCACTCCCCGGGTACCCAACTCGAGAGTTACTTCACTAGTCAACAAGCTCCCTTTAGGCGGATAAAACCGAACATAACTAAGCCAAATGTCGAGTTCTAATCCTAGCTAGAACCAATCTATCACAACTAACCACACTACTTCACAACAATTCACAACTTCTCTTCACCACACAACGTCACTTCACTTCACGACTTTACTTCACTTCATGACTTTACTTTACTTCACAACTTCGGTTAGACACACTACTATCACACCAATATAACACTACTTACTAAGATCACCCCGATCTAACTATACTTCTTATGATCACCATGATCTAACAACTATACACACCATGATCACCATGATCTAACTATTACACAAGTTTGGAATACATGGACTCGATCTATACATTGTGAATGTAAGACATGTCACGAATGCACTAACTAAACTATATAACTTCATATCTTGATGATAACAAGAGTTCTTCTCTTGCACTAGGAGGAATATGCTTGAATCACATGGAAACAAATGCTTAAGATTAAATGATCAAAGGATCGTAGGTGATGTATAAACTGATTTAGAATAGAAAGAAAGTGTGTGCAAAAGGTAAGAAAATTAGTGGGGGAATAGTCCAGTATTTATAGGCAAACCGGGTTGACTTTTTGACTAGGCGGTCCTCTTAATTAGGGTGTTGGTCCACTTAATAATTAAGGGGACCGCCCTTATAATTAATGGGGCCGCCCAGGCCAGACGCTCCCTTTTTGTCTTTTCTGGGGGAGGTATTTTCTGGAATATTTCTAGCCGTTTTTAGGTAGAAAATTTGAATTTAAAATATTTATTTTGAATAAAATATTTCTTTTAAATCTAAAAATATTTTGTAAAAGTTATAAAAAATTTTGTGACATTTTTATAAAAACATGTGAGGTTAAATAAAAATTCCTTTGATCATAAAATGCATTAAGTCTATATTTATTCATACCTTAAGTGATTTGCGTCGGGTGCAAACTTCGTTGAAGCAGACTTGAGACGTCGAGAGATGTTGTCGTATGAATGCATTGATGATTTGTGATCACGAGTAACTTAAGCACTTTACGTTACGTGTTATAAGTTACATGTTTGTAATCACCAAAACATGAAGAAAATGTATATATTAAATATCGTAATATTTCTACCAATAGATTTTGATAGAGCTTGAGGTGGTGAAAGGGATTTCTTTCTAGGAGGTGGTGAGGGAGTTCTCTCATTTGGTTGTTCTTCACTTGAGGATGTGAGATTGACATAGTTTGGATACTTGACACTTATTCTTGCGGTTTTTCTTTTGAAGTTTGGTGAATTTATTTTGGATGAACTAGTCATAGTGATGAGCTAGTAAGGTTGTATATGAGGAGTATGGTGAAAATGTGAAGATAATGGTGTTTGAGGGTGATGATTATAAGGAGAAAGTTGTGATATGAATTGTATAATGGTTCTTGGATTATATGGAGAACATTTTATATCCTAAGGTTTAAGATCCCGCATAGTATCATATAGCATGGTTATAAGATAAAGTAGAAAAAGTTAAAAATCAAGAAAATTTTAGCGCCTGGACTAAGTGAGCCACGGATCCACCAAAATAACATACGGATCTACCATATGGTGGATCTGTGGGTCGCAAACTTCAACAAAAACAACCAAAACATCAATTTGTACCCCAAACACAAAACAAAATATCATGCAAGCATCATTATTATCTACCAAATAACATCGATGTGATTAGATATTCATAAGGCATAACATAATAAGGGGAGTACGTAGTTTCAACATCTAGTGTACGCATGCAAATTCAAGTAAACAAGTTAATAATCTAAAGAAACATTGATAAAACACTTAAAATGTTTCACAAATAAGTCTTTCTTCAATGACATCTGTTGATCCCAATAAACAGATCTTGAACTCCTTAGCTTGATGTAAGGTTTAGTATCCTTGGATAAATCTAAAGGCACTAAGACTGAAAATTTGAGCGTATGATATAAACTATGCGGAACCTAGTTTATACCACTAAGAAGAATAAAGAAAAAGTATGTTTGAGATACAAAAATACAACTAAAATAATAAGCTTCAATATATTAATACGAACACTCTTTGATAGTGTTAAGGTTTACAACCTTGAAGCTATGAATACTATGAAAGACTGATATGATGTGATGTGTATTTTTAACTATGCCGTAAGGTTCCTTTTATACACTAAGGAAACCCTAATGGGCTTACAAAACGCGTATAATGATAATGCATATCTATTTTTAATTTAACTCATGCATATCATAATAGCAGTATTAACTATATAAGACTAACAATACTAACTATACTGGCAGTACTAATAAAGTACTAGCAGTACTAACTAGTAAACAGTACTAACTACTTAGTCTGTTTTCTTT
>BQNB010202318.1:0-10846 GCA_026074375.1 Tanacetum coccineum
ATATAAGCAAACCTCCAACATGAACACAAACTATAAGCTCGCAAAACATGTAACATCAGACAAAATAAAAATAGCATGGAAAAACAAACATTGAATTCATTACCGTGAACTACTCTGAAGCGCAAACAAACGCTTACATTGTCTAGCACGAACCCCAAATAATACAATTTTCATCAAACGAAACATCCATCGACACTACAGACCAACTTCGCAAAAACAAATGGCATTTTTATTACTTTTAGACACATACAATGCTTCCAACAATCGGACAAAAATCTGAGACCGACTAAAGCAATACCATTATACACACATTATATACCTGCGCTGTCAGCACTCCGTTGGGCAGTAACCTTGTCATGCGTCATCCACATATGCCCCCAAGCAACAACACAAATGACAACCTGAAAAATCAAAACCAAACATAAAAACGCACACAAAATAAGGCCAAGCACTCTGGAACACGATAAAACTTTTGCTGCTCTTAATAGTAATACTAATTATATAAACCTAACATCATTGCCAAAAAACTGCTAACCACATCGCATCGCTTAACGGCCAACAATTTTATTTCTTTCAAATATAATCCAAACCTTAAACACTCAAACACAAACCCTAAACCACACACTTTTGATGGCATCGGATTTACAGAACTCCAACGACGACAAATTTTATTACTTTCGCACAAACACAAAAGCTTAAACAATCTAACAAAAACAATAAACAACACACGTTTGGCAAGACAAAAAATACGTCATTTTAGGCTACGCCTATCAAAAAAACTTTTGGTTTTTAAACACATACGACCTTAAACACTCCCAAAAACCAACTAAACAACACAATTTCGTTAAGACCAAAATGCACAACCTAACCCACTCATCCTACCTAAGCTAAAATTTAACGTTATATGGTTAGCAAGCAAACCCCAAAAAACCATAAAACCTAAAAACCGCATCCTATAAAACTACAACATGCAACAACCTTACCCTAAAAATCAACTTCCAACACTAACTTTAACACATGTACCTACACTTTTTACCGACCGTTACCACATGCAAGCCGTAATCAGCTGCTTCGATCATCATTTTAACGAAAACCCCTAAAACAATCAATACTTTAAACAACAAAATCAGAAAAAAAATTAAGATCACAACATGCAGCAACCTTAAACAACGAATCACCATATCTAAAATTTCAAAATAAAAAAGGCATCACTTACATGCAACCTAAAACGATTTTCGTGTTGATCTTGTTGCTCTAAAACGTGTGTGTATGTGTATAGATTTTGTTTGTGTGCTGAGATTTCTTTGTGTATGTGTGTGTGACGTGAACGGTGATGTTTGGTGCAACCACCACATTAGCACCCTCGCCATGTATATTTTACCCCGAAACGACGTCCTCTGGCCCGAAGCCCAACCTATTCTCGCTTTACCCGTCCTACCCGGCCCAAGAGCAAAACGATATCGTTTTGGCACCCCCAAAACGCTATCGTTTGTTTCGATATTGTATATAAAGGTAATAATCATCATGAATATAAAATCAAAATTAAATATCAACAATAAACATTATATTAATTAAAAAATATCAGGATGCCTTGAATTAACACGTGCTAATCATCAATCGCTTTTGTAAACCAAAAATTGACTGTTAAAAACCATAAATTTGTATTCGATTAACCGACTTGACAGTTAAAAATCCTAAACTTGTAACCGGTTTAAACAACAAACACGATTTGGAGAACGAGTAACCAATTCGACGGTTTAAAATTGAATTTTTATCAATTAGAGCAGCAAAAAACCCTAATTTTACATAATATGAACAAATAAATGAATGATAAAAATGTGAAACTGAATGAATGAATGAATCGAATAGTTATTATTGTAAAAATCGGTTATCTGTCAACTAAAAATAGTAAGAATCGAGTTAATTAGAACAAAATGGAACAAATAATCGAGAAAGAAGCCAACATCTGCCTAGTAGAGTTGGTCAAGAGGTTGTTACCACATGCAGGAGGTCTCGGGTTCGAGCCTCCTAGTGAGTTTTCCTTCTGAGACGAAAAAAGAGAGTGATGTTTATCCCCTAAAGCGAAGATTCGAGTCTTGCATAGTGTCTAATTGATGTCACTGTATACTCAAATCACTAACTACTAACTTGTAAAAAAATCAAGAAAGAAAAAACGGAAAGCAAAAAACAAAGTAGTTGGGTAAACCAACTGCCTTAGCGCAGTTGGCCACTTGGGCTCCTTCTAGAGCTTGGGGGTGGTTCCCGGTTTCGGGTCTCGCAACAAACAAAAATCTGGATTTTTCTCCTAGTGCGAAGCCGTGAGTTCTAGGTGTTTCCCTCAGCGGGTCTCTCATAGTGGCTCGGGTCCCGGGGCCTGCCCGTTTGGATGGTTTAACTCGGGGGTCGGATTTCAAGTGTGGTGATGTTCTAAAAAAAATAAAGTAGCTGGGTAGTATAAGTACGAAAATGATATCGATTAAAACGGAAAAAGAAGACACGTGTTAGGCATTGGTCACTTTCTATACGTTTTGGGTTTGATTAAGCTTTTCATTTAATCATCTAGGGGTGTTGATCGGTTCGGTTATCGAGTTGTTTGGTTAGTTCGGTAAATTATCGAAAATCAAAGGGAACCGAAATAGAATTCAACCGAACTGAAAACCGAATTTGAATTCGGTTCGGTTTTTGGGTTGACCGGAATAACCTGAATTACACCATTTATTTAAAAAATAATAATTACATAGATAAAATTTTAATATTAAGTATAAAAAGTTTTTTTTATATATTAGGATAAAATTTTAATGGTCTTTATATGTATATATATATAGGGGTGCGTTCAAGTGAGAAGGCCAATTTTTGTAAGAAGGAAAGAAGGGATCTTAGCCTTCCATCCATCCCCTTCTTTTTTAGAGTAGGGATCCAGTGAGAAGTATATTAAAATAAGAAGTGGTGAGAAGTGACTACAACACACATTTTGAAAAGATGCAACGACTGCAATTAAGGATTCATTTTTAATTCATTTAGATGCACCATTTTTGAGTTTCGAACGTTAATTTGATGCCGTAGATGTGCAGATAGATTTTCATGATTTGCACATGCCCAAAGAAACAAAAAACAAGAGAAAAAATAAAATGCATCTAATAAACGTATATGCATCTAATTAAAAGCTAAAAACACATTATATGTGTTTTATAATGCATCTAGATATAGAGATGCATCTAATTAAGTCCGGTACAGTCTCGATATCCAGCTTAATGTTACTTCTTATCCTCTTATTTTAAGAAAAACTTAATATTTGATCCAACTCTATATAATATATATATATATATATATATATATATATATACACACACAATATACATATATAGTGGGATTTTCAATGCAGAACCATTTTTTGTACAGAACCTACAGAACTCTCTATTAACCATTAGATTGATTGATCAATGGCTATTAATTTAGTTGGTGCATTAATGTATTAATTGATTAGATTAAACCCATTATTTTAAAAAACTAAAAGAACTAAAAAGGTAAATCTAGGCATATCATATAATCCTTAAAAATATAATCTCTCTCAGACTCACTTACCACTTATCTCTCCCACGAATCAAAATTTCTCCTTCCCACAAAATAATAAACCGCTCTCCCCCCAAAACCTACCCTCCTTCCCCTTAGACAAATTGTTTCAGCAAAAACAAACATCATTAATTTTTTTGTTATCGAGCAAGCAATCAATCCGAGAACCTACAAAAGTGAGTAAGAGGGTTTTTTATTCGTTTTTTTTTGTGAAGATGATTAACGTTTTTTTTTTGTAATTGGTTTTAATGCAAATTTTTTGGATCCAGATTTTTTTCTTGATTGTAGTATTCGAGTAGACCAATATGTAAAAAATCAAAATCATTTTAATTCCATGAAGACAACCAAACTCTTTTTGAATGATTCTATTTTGGGAAATCATATCTTTTCTGTTTTGTGTATTCGTCAATGATAATCATCTACTTTTGGATTAAAATAATACCATTCAACTAAACGAGGGTTTGATTTTTATAATTTAGCAAACTCTTTACTTGTGTGTCCCCTGAATGAAAAACAAATTAAAAATGAATCAATTATAAAACAATCTAAAAATTAAACTTCCCACGGTATGGAGCTTTCATGCTCCACTAATGTAATCGGGTCTTGATAACAAGAGCGAGTCCACCTATATGTTTTTTGTAAAATCCACAATAGATGTTTTCTTGTATTGTTCTGATGGATTGCAAGTGTGTGGCTTCGTTTGTCTTTTTGTGAATAAAGTTTAGGTTTGACAAAAAGATTGAAGTTGCTAATTACGTCTATACATTGCATTTGTGAATGTTATAGGAAAAAATATAAAAAAAAGAAAAATTAGATGAACCCAACGGTTTTAAAGGTACCAGGGATCAAAAGTTTCTGGAGTACGGTATGCACTAAACCTCCTAATTCTTAGTTTTGTTTTTTTGGTTTTTGAATTATATTTTTTTTCCAAGTAACCTATATGTTAAACCATGATTGTTTATGTTATAGTAATTGGTGCAATAAATATATGCGTGTGATTTTACTCAAATAGAACAACAAGGTAGTAAAAGCCACATTTTCCTAAACTTTTGCATCTTGTAAGTCCAAAAATTTTAGTACTAACCAAATAAAACTATACCAGTATACATTTTTATTAATAAAGATTGATATTTTTCTATATTTCACTTTTGTTCAAAATGGTGGTAATTTTTTCAATCCTTAGATTTGTTACCAATTTTACAAAAAAAAAATTAGTTGTTGACTCAGATCATTATCCAATATTCTGTGTCATCCAATTTACTAGCTTTTCATTGGACATTTGAAACAACATGCCAACTCCGTCCTAGGTATAAAGTTATGATCAGTTTCAACAGATCTTGGATTGACATTTTCTTTGTCCTTTTACAAAACTTTAGATTTTAAGCCCATGTTTTACAAAATAGACCATATCATAATTTGGTAGTCCCAAAGTAATTACTTAAATATATGTTTATGGTTGTAAAAAAATAAAAAAAAGTTGAGCATATATTTAAAGTTGATTATAAAATCAATAAAAAAATATACACATAATATGTTTAAAAATTGGTGCATATTGTGGCTTGCTAGTGTTATTAAATAATAACAACAATTGTTTATAGTTTTCAGGTTATTGAAATTTTTTTGATAATATGAAGGATCAGAGCGTCTTCACCGAAAACATACATGTAGTTTAATAAGACGTCATATATGTTTCTAATGAAGTTGAATTGAGAAAGCGCAAGCCGTGCATATAGGTTTTTGGAAATACGGCATAAATATGTTTTTTTTTGAAGCCGTGCATATATGTTCTTGAAAGCGTGAACCTGTTTTTATATCTCTTGCAACATCTATATTGTAGATGGAATTGTATTTCATTGATATCAAAATTTGAGTATTGTTATTTAGGTTATTTGCTTTGTTTATAAATTAGAGTTTACATGTATATGTTTATGTTTTTTTGGTATTATAAATTTCAAAGATATAAAAATGTAAACCATAACCTTAAGAGCAATTACCATAAAAAAAAATAGTTTGATGTTCTAAACAATCTAAGCACGAAACATAAGTAAAATTATAATATTAAAAAAAAAAACACATATCACTTTAATTTTCGGAAAACATGTATACTTAAAAAGGTAATAAAATTAAAAAAAAAATTAATTATGAAAATTTAAAGGAAATAAAAAAATGTTTTTTTAAATAAAAAATTCAAAAAGAAAGTTAAATTTGTGTTTTTTTTGACCATTTATAACCCTTTTTGAATAAAGAAAAACATTTAATAATATACTAATTTTCTATTGGTCCAATGTGTTAAGTGGTTCCTGGTAAAAAAAATGATTTTGTTATTGAATAAGCCCCTAATCTAATATAATATAATATATATATATATATATGTATATAATAATATATAATATAAATTGTTAAAAATAATAAAATGTATATATAATATATTGTAAAATAATACTATGTATAAAAATAAGTATGTATATATATATATATTAATACATATATATATAATACATATATTATATATACAATAATATAAATATATACAATAATATATATACATATATATAATATACATATATATAAATACATATATATATAACATATTATATAAATACATATATATATAATATATATAATATAGATATAATAGTATATTGTATATATAATATGTTATATATATTAATATATATTTCTATATATACATACATATATATATAACTATACATACATATATATATATATATATACATACCAAATATATATATATTATATACATACATATATATAGTAAAATATACATACATAAATATAATATATTAATATAGAATATATATATATATCCATACAAAACATATATTTATAAATATATACAAACATACATATATTATATACATAACATACAATTATATATATATATATATATATATATATATATATATATATATATATATATATATATATATACATATATATATATATATATATATATATATATATATATATAAATTCGGTTTTCGGTTCAGATTCTCAAACCCATATCCCAACCGAAAACACGAATTTGTAGTTTGGTTTGATTCGGTTTTGGCAAATTTGAATCGGTTTGATTTTGGCAAATTTGATTCGGCTATTAGTTTGATTCGATTATTTTCGGTTGAGTTCGGTTCAGTTTCGGTTTTCGATCTTTTTGGTTTTTTCGGTTTTTCTGCTCACCTCTACGATTATCTTACCGTATAATATAAAAATTGCGTCTCTAAAACCAAGGTTATAAATAGCGTGAGGCGTGGCGGCATGGCCGAGCCTCACACCTTATGAGCCATGGCGAGTCGTGGCGTATTTTAAAGCGTGACTTAAAGCGGCACAAAATATAAAAATATTTATGTATCATATTTCAAATATATTGAGTTTACAAAAGTGTCATACGTAAGGAATAAAGTAAATAAACTATCTTTGCATATAATATTTCAATATTTTTCATTTCTATTAAAAAAACGATTTTTATTGAAATTAAATTCAAAAAAGCCTTCATATATCATGTCTTATCGCGCCTTATCACGTTTTTCCACTTCTCATCTCACGTCACCCCTTGATTTATTGCGTAGTGTAGATGTCACGCCTCACGCCTTTACGAAGCCTTAACGACGTCATGACGTGCCTTTTAAAACCATGCTAAAAACACCCACGCTTGTATTCACTAACAAATCAACAAAGTTAAAATAATTAATATATAACACATTTGTGGACAACTCCACTGTCGTTTTGACAGTGGGCCACATTGCTACAGTAATGGACTTCCATTTTGGGCCAGCACGATTTTGGTTTTTTTTTTTAATTTTTTTTTGTTTTTTTTAAATTTGTATGCACAAAGTAGGAGGAAAACAAATTACAAAAATTCCGATTTATTCAGATAAAAAAAATCGATATGGTTACAAACGTACAACCCATTATATTAAAAAAACCCATATAGCAAAAAAACAACAACACTTTAAACATGAGGCCCAACACATAAGCCATATAAAAAAAATTATTACTAATATACACATTTGTCGACAAACTAGCCTAAAATTCGCATAAAATGTGGCCCAAAGTAAAAAAAAAACTATCCCAAAATTAGCCTGAGATCTGGCCCAAAGTAAAAAAAAATACAAAATGGTCCCTCAACTTTTAACTATTTACGATTTTCTTACACAAAAAATCCCGTAAAAAAATTAACAAAAAAACACGTCAAGTTTTTATTGTTCACAAACTTTTTTACATTCATCGGCAAAAAAAAAAGATATCGAACCGTCCCAAAAAAAAATATTCGGGAAAAAATGAACCCGTCCCAACGCAAAAAAAAATTCCCAAATCGTAAAAAAAAATATCCGGGAAAAAATTAGCCAAAAAAACCCCAAAAATAGCATAAAATCTGGCCAAAAGTAAAAAATAAAAATAAAACGGACCCTCACCTTTTAACTATTTACGATTTTCTTACACAAAAATTCCCGTAAAAAAATTTACAAAACCGTCCCAAAAAAAGAAAATATTAAAAATTAGCCCCGCCATAACGCATCGCCCAAAAAAAACCCCGAAACTTAAAAAAAATTATTCTGAAAAAAATTAGTCCCGCCGCAACGCGCGGGTTCTTTTGCTTGTATAGTTGTATAATCTGTCATCAAACAAAAAAATATATAAAAAATCATCAGCAAACAAGAAAAGTTACACCAATTAAGGATGAGATCATCATTACCAGAGCATGACGTGATCATCCAACAACAAGCACATCGTAAAAAATCAACCACCGGAGTAAAACCATGGCTGGTCCTGACATCGACGGGGCAATCAGAAACCATAGAAGCAGGTAAACACGCTATCATGCGTCGCACAGGCTTACCTGCACGTGACTTGAGGATACTTGATCCGATATTATCGTATCCTTCAACTGTATTAGGTAGAGAAAGAGCGATAGTCATAAACTTGGAGCATGTCAAGGCGATTATTACTGCTCAAGAACTCTTGCTTTTGAATTCTAGAGATCCTTCTGTTGTTCCCTTTCTCAACGAGCTTAAACGGAGGATATTGCGTCATTATCACGCTACTCACAAGGTTCTTTGTTTCTTTGTTTATAGAATTTTTTTCTTAATTTTGTGTTTTCAAAGGAAGGGATTTAATTTTCCAAAAAAACATAGAAATATTGTTTTCTATTTTCAAGAAAACAAGGGGTTAAAAAGAAAACAAGGAAAACAAAAAAAGAAGGTTGCGTTTAATTGGAGAAAAAAATTCATAGTTTTGTGTTTTCAGATTTGTAAAAAAAAAGGAGGTTAGAAAACGCGTTCATTTGATACTGTTTCCATTCTCAAGAAAAATGGGGGGTTACAAACAAAACAAGGAAAACAAATAAAATGTGTTTTGTAGTTTCCTTGTTAAGTTGAGAAATGCATGTTTTGTGTTTTGTAGAGAATTTTGTTGGAAAACTTGAACGCGATCTTTGTTTTCCTTGTTTTCCACAAAACACTTTGCGGAAACAATGGTATTTCCCCCCAACTAAACGCACGCAAAGTGTTTTGTAATTTTCCTTGTTAAGTTGGGAAATGCATGTTTGGTGTTTTGTAGAGAATTTTGTTTATAACATTGATTTAAACGCGATCTCTGTTTTTCTTATTTCCCCAGACTAGACGCACACTTCAATTTATGCATGAAAAATTTATTAGAGGTACCTTGTCAAACACTTTTATAAAATAAAACAACTTCTACTATTCTCGCTAAACAAACCTATAGGTGGCCATAGATGCTAAATACTTTTTTGACGAGCTTCTTGGAGTGTTTAACATTTGAAATATAATGCTTGATGAGCGTTTAGCTTTTGGATTTTGTTAAAATGCTCATAAAAGAAGCGTTTAGTGTAAGCATTTTTAGAGGTTAGCGTTTGGCGTTACAATTTATTTACACTTAATAATTACAGCTAGATATGAGCTACTGTGAAGTGCTGTTATAATTAACACTTTATAGTTACAGCTACACATGGGGTACGGTTAACTGCTGTTATAATTAACACTTTATAGTTACTGTTAAACAACTAAGTGTGTCTAAGAGCTAGCTACTCATAACAACTAATGTTGTAGCTACTGCTAGTTTTGTCAAACGTAGCCATATAGTGATTTTAATGGAAATATTATGAATAGGTGTGATTGTTGTTATGGAAAATGATTTGTAGATGGACCTGAAAATAGAGCTTGTGATAACATCGAAACAAGTGGCAAACTTAAGCATAAAGATGATGTGTCGAAAAATGAATGGAGTATGAAATGGTTTATGTGTCATTACTTGTTTTTTGTCTAACGATATGAAGTGGTGTAGAGATTTTAGAAATCATAAAAATTTCATCCAAAATATTATTTATTAAGGATGTGACTTGTAAATTATTATGGACTAGAAGATGAAACATGTGAGTCTTTGATGAATGCTAATCTATTTGGAACACATCGGTTCTACTAGACGTGCCAGTAATTGCTACATAAAATTTTACTAGGCGCTCAAGTTTTAAATCGTTATAAGAAATCAGGTGTAAGATGTAATCGGATACAAATAAAAATGTAAAGTATATGTATTGATATGGTGTAAGTGTGTGTCTGATTTAAGAAGTGAAATGTGACAAACGCTAATTATTTCACTGTTTACGCTAATAAGTAGTTGTTGACATCTATACTAACCATCGGATATATCATCAAATCATTGATGTGCTAATATGGATGTCAACTGTTGATTGCCTGATGTTTATGAAATTACACTCTGTTCATGGATAATATTTAGAAATTTTCAGGTTTGTGATTGTCCTAAGCCACTGTAGTTATATTTCTAAATAGTATAGCTCATGTTCTTTATGACTATGTGAAACCAAAATGGACATAATTCATTTGATCAGGGGTTTTTAGACAGCAAAGTTTTTGTGATTACTCTTACAATAACGATTCTGGAAGTTGTTATGTGGCCTGTATGAATGTAATTGTAGCCAGACTCCTCATCTCTAGCAGTACAACAACAACAACAACGATACCCAATCCCGCCAAGGCAGGGTATGGGGGAGGTGAAATGTACAGTCATACCCCTACCTTTGGGGAACCCGCCGGTAGGGAGACTGCTTCCGGGTAGACCTCCGGCTAAGAGAAAGGAGAGAGGGAAAGAAAGAAACGATACCCCTTTTATTTATTTATTTATTTTTAAATTTTTTTTTGAAAGCAAGAAAGAGGCAAGAAAAAAGGCAAGAGAAGAAAAATGGAGCAAAAAACAAAAGGCAAGCAAAGGACAAAAGGCA
>BQNB010202320.1:0-10846 GCA_026074375.1 Tanacetum coccineum
GGCAATGATCTTATAGTGTATACCAATAAGCGAAATAGGGCGAAAGTCAGTGATTAAGGTAGGGTTGTTGACCTTTGGGATGAGGCTGTGATCAAACAATTCCCATTCCTCTTTAATGAGGTTATCAAAACCATCTCTCAGAAGCCATGAGTTATACAATTTTTTTTGATATTAGTCGCATCTTTTGGCCTTATCTTCTCGGTGCAAAAATTAAGAAACTTCAGTTTCTTGAATTTCTTTTGAGTCACGATATAATCATCTTTTTTAGCATGTTCTTCTCGCAACTCTTACTAGACCATTTCCTTGAAAGCTTCTTTACTTGACGAAAATCCCGTCGATTTTGTAGAGTCCCATTTTTGACTCTTGAAAGGCCTTGGCTAGCAGGGAGGACGTGGTGGTTGGATCATTTCGTAATAGCTCGTTCGGTTTTTCAACGTCATCATCCGTACGAACGAGTCTTCCAGGAACAACGTCTTTGGCACCACGCTATATGTGGTGATCTTTTATGACATCCCAAGCTTCATATTGGACAAATGCAAACCCCCCAAGTTTCTTGGAAGTTTTTATAACAACGAGTTTGCCGTGTCGAGCTGTTTTCTCACTAATCCGTTCATGTTGGGCGACAATCTCAAGGAACTTGTTGCAATCACGTGTCAACAATGTATACATTCCCGTGATCATATCATTGGAACGTGGGGGGGTGGGGGGTGGGGGGGGGGGGGGTTTGCGTGGCAGTTGCATTCACTATGAACTTCTTTGCCAACATGTTTTTTTGCACTTAACAACAATAAAGCGTTTAGGTCCGACGATTTCGACCAAACTACAAAGTTAGTCGACCCAAAGCACTTAGGGTCACAATTCGACCCAAAGAATCGATCCAAAATTCTCGACCCAAAAATCTTTGGGTCGACTCAACCCTTTGAAAGTTGGGTCGACAAGGGGGGACCACAACATTTCAACCAAAAAGTTTGACTAACCTTAGGGTCGACACTATAAAGCAAGGATAAAAAACAAACCTTTTTGTATTTTTTGGGTCGACATTGTCGACCCTACTCTTTTTAATTTATTAAAATCATTTTAATATAAAAAAACACTTAATATTTAAATACTTAGGGTCGACATATACCTTGCAACTTTGGTTCTACAAATTGTCGACCCTAAAGCTTTACTGGATTATATTATCCCCAATTAGGGTTCGACATTGTCGACCCTTAGAGATTGAGATTAAGGGTCGCAATGTTCGACCCCTAAAGATTTCCAAGCAAAAGTACAAAACTGGACGCGTGTCTAGTTTTCAGATTTTTTCCGGAATTTTTTCCCGAAAAAATCTAAATTTCAACAAATCCACAATACGATACAATAACAAATCACTAAACGTTACAATACCACAAATCCACAATACGATAAATTACCAAACGTTACAATACAATTCAACAAATCCACTTTTACAATACTACTAAACGTCACAATTCCATTCAACAAAATCCACGCCACGATAAAATACTAAATCCATGTTTCACAAACGTAACAAGTCTAAAAGTTATTACACATACTAAGATACTACATAAAAACGCCTACTCGTCCTCGTTCGAATAGTCATCATCACCATCCGTATGTTGCCCGGCCTCCTCCTCCTCCCCTGATGAGGACTCGTTATTGTTTTCACGAGCCAAATCTTGAGCCAATTGTTCACAGTTCCGCAAATCGTTCATATGGGATTCGTTTGAAGGGTGTAGCGGAAACGTTCGGCTTGAGAATTAGAACTAGAGGCGACACAATGAGTGGAGTTGAGAACGGAACGATAACAGTTGTTGAAGTTTTTATTGGTGACGGAAGTGATAGGAAATGGGCCGGTATAAGGAGGTTGAAGTGGTTGGAGTGGGCCGGTATAGGGAAGGTTTTGAGAGGGGCCGGGTATAAGGAGGTGGAGTAGTTGATTAAAGGGAAAGGAGGTTGGAGTAAGTGAGCCCAATTAGGGGTGGGTTGGGGCATATGACCGGTGATGGGGGTGGGGTAAAAAGACCTAAAAGTAAGAGGGTTAAATGACGACATTATTTGGTGAGTGGTAGTGCATAAAAAACTGACCCAGTCCAACCGCGCCAGCCTTTTAACGAAGCCAAATAAGCCCGTGCCTAATGCGCCTCCCCACCCCCCCCCCTCAGCTTGCTATCCTGTGTAACCTCTTTCTCTTGCTCTTGTTCCTAAACATTTGCGTGACTGATCCGAGGCATAATATGATGTATGACCCTGGTCCAATGTAGAACGTCTGTGCCGTGTCGTATGGTTTCTTAGGGTAATGTGTCACCCATTTACATCGAAACAACACAACCTTGCGGGGGGCCGATAATAAGTTGAGCTCCATGAATTTCTCGAGAGACCATAATACATCTCTTCATCAGCCGGGTGTTTGAAACTCCGCTGCTTTGAGTGGTATGAAGATATCGCGGTCATGTACCACAAACTCACACCGTTAACTATTCAAGCGGGGTACACGGTAAAATAACATGCACTAGTAATGTCCACATCCAAAGAGAATAACTCTTCACACATGCCGTCTAGTCCACTTTTTTCATGGAATCTACGAAAGAGATACAAACAGATTAAGATGACGCAACAAAAAGTTAATGCTTCATTCTACAACATAACCTTGTTCCCTCCCGCAATAGAACCTTCAGAGCTTTGCCTTTATTCGACATAATTCTTTAGCTTTTCATGTATCATTCATATGGAAACATCCACCTGTAGCGAAGAGGGCCACCTTGAATAGCCTCATCGGGTAAATGTATAACCAAATGAATCATTATGTCAAAAAAATCAGGAGGAAAGATTTGCTCTAAATTAATCATCATACTGATCAATTGTTTTTTAGCTTTTGCCATGTCCTGCTGCATCAAACTTCGAGCACAAAGCTGCTTAAAGAATAAGCAAAGCTCTGATATAGAGCTGCAATGTTTTTGGGCAAGTATCGTTGTACTCCATAAGGAAGTAACCGATGCATCATTATATGACAATCATGAGATTTCAGACCCGTTATATTGTTATCATCAGCGGTCACTTTTTGCTTGAAGTTGGATCCAAACCCATCAGGTGTCCTTTGATGAATTTACAAAAAAGTTTTCTGTTTTCTTGGGTGAAAGAGTACTTTGGGATCAGCATTCTCGGAACTTCTGTTAGGTTTTTAACTAACCACAACTCCTTTCGAACTCCCAAAGTTTCCAAGTTTTGCCTTGCCTTTAGCGTGTCTTTGGATTTGTCGTTCTGTAACAAGGTATTCAGTAAAGCCTCAAGCGCGTTCTTTTCGATGTGCATGACATCGTAATTGTTTTTTAGTAGAAGAAAGGGCCAATACTAACGAACCCAAAAAAAGAACAGCTTACAACCAATTTCAATTCAATTTTTCCGATTAGGTTTAGGGTTCTTTTTAGCAATTTCTGGATGTTTCCCCGGGACACGTTTAAAGACTTTACTATTTTAACTTGAAGTATCCATTTCTAAACTTCTAGATTAGGTATCGTTCGGAAAAGCCTAAAATTCTTAAATTAACTCTTAGTGAAGTTGTGTTGCGTAAAAAAAAATCTTCTATAACCAAACATAAATTGATTTGTTCTTTGACAACCATCGATGGAGTGTCCCGTTACAAGTAGGGCAGGCGTAGTAGCCTGCCCACAGTCCACCAAGACAAACCTACTATCGTGCTGGAAAATCATTGATGGGTCCATAAAATCCGCCGCTTTCATTTGGAAATGAAGTCACCCGTAGCAAAGGACTTTCGCCGAGCACTCCTCCATAAATTCTTGGAGTACTTTAATCAAAGGCCTGCAGTAAAACATCAATGTCCTTTGCAGGTGATCTAGGCCGGGAATTAACATCGTTCAACATTAAAGAAGTTTCATTCATACACATCCACGTGGAGTGTGTTGTATGTTTCAATAAGACCGGCCCAATGCTGGTAATTTTTACTCATCATGCCAAAAGGATTAAAAACAATTAGCAGCCAACCTTAATCGAACGTTTCTAGGGTCACCAGAGAACTCAGGTTTCATCATGTCAAAATGTTTCCATGCTCTACCGTCACACGGGTGATTCATCTTACCGTTTTTCTTAGACTGTCTAGTAGCATGCCAAGTCATCCACTTTGCTATGTGTTTTGTGTTGAACTTCGGACGGGGATTTTCCGAAATTAATCACTAAAATCCTAAAATCATTTACAAAAGACTAACAATCAAATATCATTCATATAACATAATAAGAAAATGCATAATATTAATCACCAACATATATATTCGCATTATGATATTCACAACGCCTTTCACAATATCATTCACACGCGTACTAACTAAACGCCATTCAAAATAACAAACTAACCAATATTCAAACGCTTACTAACTAAACGTCATTCACAATATCATACTAACCAAATGCCATTCACAATATCATCAAACTAACCAAATGTCATTCCCCACGCATACTAACTACACCCATCACAATATCATACTAACCAAATCATACTATTAATAAAAACGCAAGCATCTAACTAATATAATTACATACCATAGTTCACAGCCGAAAAAAGAAGAAATAAAAGATGAAGATAAGAAAAATGCCCGCCACTCGACTCGCTAGTCCGGGCTAACCAACACACAAACACAACAAAAAACAACCCAAATTAAACAACGAAATGCATATTATTACAATGATATAAAACAACATTATGAAAAAAAAATTATACTAAAACAACAAAAACCAACCCTATTGTTGTGGCTGCTGCTGTGGCGACGGTGGCTGCTGCTAGCTATAAGCGGTGGAGCTTCTGCTGCATAAAAACGGTGGTGAGTCCACGGAGGTGGCACTGCTATGGCTGCAGTGGTGGTATACAGCTGCCCAGTGCGGTGTTGGCTACGCCAGCGGCGTGGATGGTTGCTATACCTGCTGCTGCTAAGTGTGTGGGTTTTTCCATCTAGATCATCATAAACAAAAAAAAAAAAACAAATTAACACAAAAAATTAATAACAAAACATACAAATTAGCACACAATAATTATAAAAAAACATCATACCTTCATAAATTAATTAAAAAAAGTTAACAAAATTAAACTCGAATTGTGGTGGGTTTTAGGGGATTTGGAGGTGTTGGGTCGATTTGGGTTTTGGGATTTGGAGATATGTTTTTTGTTTGTTAAACACTTAAAAAAAAAAGAGATGGATATATCGGCTGAATTATGGAAAACGTTTAGGGTCGACATATCTTTGAATTTTTTGGTCGACACTGTCGACCCTAAACGTTTTATATAAAAACATATTTACCGCTACATAGTTTTGTTGTTTTACGAGTTTGGGTCCCGCCGAACAATGTCGACCCAAACTTGTAGCGGGATAACAAAACTTTTTGCGGTTTGTTAAATTTTAGTGAATTTTTTGGTAAAATTTGGGGATTATTAGGTCGAACAATGTTGACCCTAAATGTTTTTTATAATTATGAAATAAAAACAAGCAAAATACCCGCGCGTTGCTGCGGAGCGTAATTTTTCGCGGATATTGCGGTCCATTAATTTTTATTTTTATTTTTAATTTTGCGCGTTTTATTTTTTCGGTCTCTTTAATAACTGTTTTTTTTTCTTTGCAATAATGACTCGTTTTGTTCTCATGCGAAGATCTTACGCGAGTATTTTTATCGTACGCTTTTTAATTTTGTACTTTACCATAAAAGCAGATGTCATTAACTCTTATCCTCACAACCACTAACACATTACAACATTACACACTCTTAATCATCACATAAACAAACTAATGTATATAACCAACCACTTACCTCACTTTAACCACACAAACTTCAATGCAAGGCGATACAATCCTTTTAGTTGTATTGTGGATAATGAGATATAATCTTAAGAACATCGTGTCAGCCTGATACGTTCGGTTTTAGATGACATGAAGGACCTTCATATGGAGTAGTAGTTGTTGTTGTTTAATGTGTTGTTGTTTAATGTATTGTTGTTTAATGTGTTGATGTTTAATTGTGTGTTGTCGGTTGTTGTTTGTTTCGTTGATGTAGTAGTGGATTCTTGATATGTTGTTTGCTTTTAGAGTATCGACATGTAATTTTACTTCATGTAATTCATATGCAATTTGGTTTGGAGTAATACGTGTTTGTATGTATCTTTCGGGTATTGTTTTATTGATTGCTCAGATATTCACATGAATCTTTAATGCATTTTAGAGTTTATCAAAGTAGTTTCTTTAGCGGAATTCATAATTGAATGAAAAAACTTTTATTTTAACTACAAAAATAGGGCAGGCAGGGGTGTTGGTTCGCATTTGTTAAACGGAGGAGTCGAGATGGTATCCTTAGACCTGAGATGTTAAACGGATGAGTCGATATAGTATCGGTGATACATGAGATATAGTATCGTGATACATGAAATGTCGTGATACCCTTTATGTTAATTATGCTTGGTGGGTTTTTATCTATGTGATAAGCTAAGAGCTCAAATTGCAGACCATCGCATGCTTGCTCAAGAGCTTGATGCTTCCAGTGGGTGGGTGATTATAAAGGACAAGACAGTTGATTCAGCTGCCCTATTTCACGACCTTTATAATGACATGGAGAATCTTGGTTTGGAGTAATTAGTACGCTTTAATGTAATTCGTACGCTTTAATGTTTGAACTTTAATAGATGAGTAATATAATCCGTATGCTTTAATGTTTGAACTTTAATCGATCTGTAATGTAATTGTGCAGACAACTATTTACCCCACTAGAGTTTGGTTAATTGTTAGAGTTTGGTCAATTGTGCAAACAACTATTTACACCACTAGATGATGCTTGGAAATGGCCTGGCCATTTGGTTAATTGTAAGGATGTACACTTCTGGAAACTTTATTATGGTTTAACACAGTTCGATTTATTCCCGCCAAAAACTTTCGACCGCCAATTACTCCCGCCAAAAACTTCCGCCAATTTACTAACTCCCGCCAAATACTCCCGCCAAAAACTCCTGCCAAAAACTCCCGCCAAAAACTCCCGCCAATTAGTCCCTCCAAAATCTCTTTCATACCATAAAAGCATATACTCTCACAATCACAAACATATCACACACTGTTACCACGAAAAAATGGTGATGATGGTGCCACATGAAGCTTTTGTGTGTCGGTGTGAAAGAGGAGATGTAATTCTCCAACAACCATATAGAACTGAGAATTACGGTAAATTATACTATGCATGTCCAAAATCAAAGGTGACCAATCAAATGTTTTTTATAAGGTAATAAATATATATATGGTTAGTTGTTTATGAACTGATTTCGTTATTTATTTAACATAAGCCTCCGCAACAATTTGAATGTGGATTTTTTTTTATGAAAGAGGACCCTAACTTGTCGTACATAATATTCTCCTGGAGCTCCATCAGCAGGACCTTCAAACACTTCAAGGTATTCTTCAGTACCTTCAACACCTCCAAGCTATTCTTCGGGACCTTCAACACCTCAAATCTATTCTCCCGGATCTTCAAGAAACGCAGAGTGCTCAAACTGCAAGCAATTGCGTGGAAGGATAAGTGTACTCAAGGCAACAATGGAGATGCATATGCATCCGGAACAACACACACTCAATTCGGCTGCACTACTTCACGAAGTTCTCAATGAAATGGAAAAACTTGATTTGGAGTAGTTTGTCATTTGCAATGTAATTCGTATGTTTTATTGTATGTCAAGACTTTGTTTAATCGATCTGTAATGTAATTCGTACGCTTTACTTAATTACATTTTACCGTCGCATGTTCTTCTTTTTCTAGTAGTGTTTGTTAAAATATATATAAGGTTTTTTTAAATAGATTTTTTGACTATAATTGGTAATTTATATCATTTCTGAATTTATAAAAAGTATTTTAAATTTTTGTATAATTTTTTTTAAAAAGAAATTTAGGGTCGACATTGTCGACCCTAATATTTTAGCGGGATATATTAAATACAACTGCGGGTCATTTAAAATGGGAATTCAATTTTGTAAAAAAATGTCATCCCTAAAATTTTTTATAAATTGTTTTTATATATTTAATATATAATTTTAAAATTTAATGTTTACGTCCATCACTGATGACGTATAATAGGTGTACCAGGCCCCTGGGCCTGAGCCATATCATTATAATGGGCCCCTGGCCTAACCAAGCAAATAATACCCTCCGCGGAAAAAGGCCTGTTGCGTGGCAGTTGCATTCACTATGAACTTCTTTGCCAACATGTTTTTGACGGTCCACACAAAGTCTTTTGTCCTCGGATATTTGTACATAAGTTTCGGCCAAAAGTCTTTCTTCCTCTTGCTTCCAACGTGTATGTGTGACATCGATTTCTTATCTCTCGATTTCATGAATTTTCCTTTCCTTTTCCGACGAGGAGAAGACTCGATATGTGATGGTGAGTGTTGTGGTGAATCGTGTGCCGATTGTGGTGGTGGCTGTGAAGAATTATCGATATTTCCAAAGTTGTTAAATGGGTATTGTTGTTGCATTTAGAGTAAAGCCACTTAGTTAAAATGATCTTGGTTCATTCGTAAAATATTATGCACATGAATGTTATTGGTTTGCATATTGTGCAAATGACGGTAACGGGTGTTGGAAAGAAGTATGTATAACCAAATTCGTAAAAAAATGGATGTTTGGGACAACGCCCATGTTTTGGTAATATAGTTTTTTTTCGCGTTTACATATGGAAATTGTACCTAACAATGTTTATATGTTGAATGTAAGGTGTGTTTTCAGTTGAAAGAGTTTCCGAGTTTTTATGTTTTGTTTTCGAACAAATGTGAAAGTGCAAGATTTTTGTAACAACGGTGCCTCCAGCGTAGGGGCCTTACGGTGTAGAACCAAAGTAGTCTCTACAACGTAGAGTCTATGATTGTAAAAAAAATCGGAGGCGTATAACCTATGGACATCTCACAATATTATAGTAAACATACATTTACCAGGGGATATCTGGCCAACGACTCGCCGGGTGATCCGAACGGTACCCACCCACCCCACCCGAAAACCACCCTCACACAACCCATCCGTTTACCCGACCCACAACCCGCCCGCCGATCCGCAACCCACCGGTATTTACAAAATAGCCCCTCGGGTATTTACGAAATAACCCACTATGTGTCAAGTTACAAAAACTACCATCACTTTAAAAAATTTTACAAAATACCCCTTCCCCTACAAACGGCTGTTAAGTAATGATCATTAGTTTAATGTTTTTAAAACAATTTACGAAAATAGTCGTTAGGGTCGGTCGTTACTAAACGAACGTTAGTAACGACCATTAACTTAATTTTTTTTCTAGCAATTTACAAAAATAGCCCTTGGGGTTATGAGTCCGTTGCAACGTTAGTCCCTCACGCTCCTCGACGAAGCGCAGGTAGCCCACCTCGTTGACTACATTTCCAAATTTGAACATAGAATTCTATAACACTCTTGTGCAGTCTATCATCCTTCCACCAAAATATTTACAGGCTCTAAATCCAAACAGGCATCATCAATACTTGAGTAAGCTGAAATACGAACCCTGTCATAATCAAAGGAAAAAATGATTAAATCTTTATCTTCATATACTCTGAAAAGGAAAAAATTAGATGTTTGAGACGATGCCCATGTTTTGGTAACATAGTATTTTTGCGCGTTTACACATGAAAACTGTACATGGTTAATGTTTATATATCGAATGGAATGTGTGTTTTCAGTTTAAAGAGTTTCCGAGTTTTATGTCTTGTTTCCAGAAAAAAATGTGAAAGTGCAAGATTATAGTAATACTGGTGCCTGTAGCATAGAGACCGGTTAGTCTCTACGACGTAAGCGCCTTACGGTGTAGAACCAAATTAATATCTACGGCGTAAAGGCTACGATTGGAAAATAAAAAATAAAAGAATTTGAGGCGTTTAACCTTGTGTTCGTACTATGTTAATGGTGATTGTTGGTACAATTTGTGTTATGGGTTGTATAGGTGGATCTGAAAGGTTATTGGGCTTGGCCCGAGAGCGAGATCTTGTATTAAATCAAGTAGTGAAGTGATTTCCTGCACAATAGAAGAGTAAACCGTTAGTCTTATCGTGGGGACGGAACCCATGATTGGACACCGGCGTGAGAGTAAGTAAACATGTTTTGTCAGAGAGTGTCAGAGTATATATGTGTTTAATGTGGTTAGAAAATCATACCTCATGAGGTGTCAGAATACCCCTATTTATAGGTGAGCCAAATATTAGGTTTTCCTAGTATTTCACTCATTTCTGTTATTAGGCCGAAGCGAGACCCTAATTGGATAAGGATCCGCTTGTAATCGTGTCATGCGGACGCTAATTCTCTTCCGCGGACGCCTGTTGGTCCGCGGAGGATTTGTCACACCCGGCTTGCTTCTTCCGCGCCGCCCAATACGGAATTGGGCTTTTTCCGCGGAGGGTATTATTTGCTTGGTTGGGCCGGGGGGCCATTGTAATGATATGGCTCAGGCCCAGATGCCTGGTACACCTATTATACGTCATCATTGGGGGTGTTTATATAGTCGGCTTATGGATTATTTGGTTTTGGGCTTATGTTTCATAACCTTACTTTTTGTAGCTTATTTTGAAACTTTTTTTGACTTATATAACTTTATTATGTCATAATTATATATATACACAATTACCGACAAAAACACTGTCGTTTTACACTGTAGCAGCTACAGTGCTACAGTGTTCAGCCCATTGGGCTCCCACTTTGGGCCGGCCCATTTGAACTTTTTTTTTTTTTTTGCAACTTAAAAAAAATATATGTATTTGCTTGCCACAAAATATGAAGAAAAAAATATATACACAATTACCGACAAAAACACTGTCGTTTT
>BQNB010202321.1:0-10845 GCA_026074375.1 Tanacetum coccineum
TCTTGGCACTCCATTCACAAAGTCCATAGTAATCCTTTCCCACTTTAAAACTAGAATCTCAGGTTGTTGTGGCAACCCAGATGGTTTCTAATGCTCAGCTTTAACCTTCGCACAAGTCAAACACTTACTAACATACGTGGCAATACCAGCTTTCATATTCGGCCACCAGTACAACAACTTCAAATCTTAATACATCTTATCTGATCCCGGATAGATAGTGATTGATTCAAGACTAACCCTTTAAAATATATAAATAAATATATAATACTTATAAATATATAATAAGGATAATTATCAAGAAAATAAATGAAACCGGAAGTAGTATATGATATTCCCGGGTCGTTATCCCCAACGAGGAGTGAATTGGAAAGTCGAGAGTCGGTTTGGTATTTGATGTTTGAATGACAAAGATTTTGATTTGATTTCTAAGTCTACAGGAAAATTAATGCAATTTACAGTAAAAACAATTAAGGCAACACAAATTTAAACTAAAAATGCAAAACGGGAATCCTAAAAACGCGTCTAATTTATCAACTAAGTCAAATTTTAACCCTACACAAGAAATTTTTGTATGTAAACCTAAAAAATGACAAAAGAAAATTTTCTAAAAAAGAATTATATTTTTTTTGACTTTTTAATAATTTTCTATGAATTAAAAACTAATTTAATCTATTTAAAATCCTAAAAAATGACAAAAGAAAATTTTCTAAAAAAGAATTATATTTTTTTTGACTTTTTAATAATTTTCTATGAATTAAAAACTAATTTAATCTATTTAAAATCCTAAAAATGACAAATTAATCCCTAAAAATTCTAAAAAATGATTTTCTACTTTAGAAAAGTCTAAAATATGATAAAAACTAAGAAAACTATTTTTAACTACTTTTTACTAATTTCTAAATTTAAATTAAAAAGCTAAAAATGAAATTTAAAATCTAAAAATGTTGAAACTGATTTTAAACTTTGTAAACCTCAAAATATTTATTCTAAAACTAAAAACTATTTTTTTGTATTTTTTCGAATTAATTTACTATTTTTTAATGACTTTTTAAAATTTTAATCTACGAAAATTAAAGAAAAATAACAAATGACTTTAGAAAAATCTGAAAAGTTCTACAAAAGTCCTAAAAGATATAAAAAAATGCAGGAAAAATAAGAAGAATCAGACAGCTAACCAAATAAGCACACAATAAGCCTAAAATAAGCTACGGCTTATTAATATAATAAAGGACCAAAGAGTGTTTATTAAATAAATGGTGCAAGTAGTGACCAGATGGTCCTACTAGCACTGATGGTTAGAAGAGTGTGTGTTATGGCTTTGTTTTGGAAGTGGGAGGTCACGGGTTCAAAACCTGTGGCTTCCTCTTTTTAAAAAAACATTTTTTTAAAAAACTTATAAAACTAGCAAAACTAACAAACTTTAACAAAGGAACTTTTGGTATATCTTAAAAATAAGCACAAAAAGAGACCAAATAAGTTGACAGTTTGGGGATTTTAAACTAAGACTAAAAAAAACTAACTGTTGAGCAATTTTAGGCAAAAATAAGCTAAAAAAAAATACAAGACAAGCACAAACAGATATCAACCTACACCTAAATAGCACTTAGAAGCAAAAATAAGCCAATGAAAATGAGCAGAAAGCAATAAAAAGCAGATAAGCAAAAATGGCAATAAGCTGGCAGGCAAACAGCCTAAGGGACCACTTTTGGGCTTATTTTTAAGCCTTTAAGGGGATCCTTATGGCTTAATGGGGCATACCCCTAAAAATCTTGATCCATAAGCTTTCTAAAACACCAATTAGAAAACAGTTTGAACAATTTAAGCTCTGAAAAAGCTTGATGAAAATGCTGTTTTTCAAAATTATAAAAGACTTAACTCTATTTTGCTTTGAAATTGGCAGTTTTTGAGCTTAAAATAAGCTAAGCAAAAAGAACCTTATAGACTTGTGACCTAAAAACAGATCTAATTTGAACATCAAAGAACATATTTCAACAATAAAAAGTGAGTTTGAAATTCAGGATAAGCTAGAAAATTAATTTGAAAAAGCTGTTTTTTAAAAGAAAAAGACACTTGACAAATATTTTTTGACAGATTGTGAAAAAGACTAAATTAAACTAAAGACTCTTGACTACTGGATTAGGACACTAAAAACAATTCTAAAACAAGACTTAAAAACTGGTTTTAAATGCCTTAATCCAATAAGCACAATGAGACTGTTTTTAAACCACAATTTTAAACACTTTTTAGACAAAAGTTGGGATTAAGCTTAAAGACTTAAGAACTTTTAAAGATCAGCTTAAAATGACTTAGAGAGGGCTTGTACAAGATTGCAAAGTGACCCAAAGTGTTTTTCACACAAATTGACCCGTTTGACACCTTATGCCAAACACCCCTTTAAATTTTCTAAATCAACTTTTAATATGATTTTTGATGAATTAAGCAAAGATTATAGAAAACAGATAACAAGCAACTAGTATTAAGCAATAATAAGCACAAAAAGCACATGAATAAGACCTAAAATAAGCAAATAAGCAATAAGCAATTTAAAGGTAATTAAGGATAGATTAGCATAAAAACTTAAATAAATGACATCTAAAGCAGAAACAAGAAAGACAAAAATAAAGCATAAATTTACATAAAATAAGCAAGATTAAGCTATGGTTATAAGCAAAGAATAAGCAGATATGAACAGTAATTAAGCAAATTGAAATCTTACCACTTACAAATCTCTGCCGCAAAACAGGCGTGTAATAAAGCAATCTACAAGATCTAGCTGGTCAAAGAAAAGACTGTATGGTAATAATAAGCTCTTCTAAGGTAGCTTATCATCAAAATTAAGCTGAGGTATTTAAGGGTGGATTTTTTTTCTTTTTTTTGTAAAATTTTCGTAAGTAGTAGTTTTTAAGAAATTAAATCAGGATGGCTTATATGTTTTATAAGAGGCTTAAAAACAAACTTATGAAAGGCTTTTAACAATAGAAATTCAAAAGATAACTTAAAAACTCAAATTTTCATTAAGGATTAAAAAGATTACAAGACTTGGAAATTTTAAAGACAATAAAAAAACATTAATTGAATAAGCTGAAAACTAAACTAGGTAAAAGCTACTTGCCACAATGGGCTTACAAAGACCTATTTATAAAAACGAGCTAATGTCTTCTTGTCTTGACTTCTTCCTCCTGTGTTTCTTTTGTGAGACAGAAATAAGGGTGTGTTTGTTGTGTGAGATAAGTCCCAAATCAATCTTAGCCCTTGAATTTGAGTAGAGCCCAAGTCAAACGATCATGACCCTTCAATTCTTGTCCTATTCCCTTGTCGAATTAGATGTTTGAGGATTGCCAGCGTGTTCATTGACCAATGTAGGGTAGGGTTGAGTTGGGAGGTGTTGTTTAGTTGCAGAGGGCTGAGGTTGAAGATCACGAAATGGAAATTTGGCTCAAAGGGAGGTTTTTCGTGTGTATCTAATGTTTTGGTAATACAGGGGTGAACGGTATTGGAATTTTGACAACATTGCCCTGTACTTGTATGTTTCTCTTTACACAAAGTCATTGATGGTTTATATAGGTTTTGGTATTGGCTAATTTCAGCATTCCTTGTTGTACTCTTTTTGCATGGATAGTCTTTGTGACTAGATAACAATTAACAATTAGAAGGATGGGCTGTTAAGTGTTAAAAGGGCTTTTGGGCCTTTGTTTTTGTTTTGGGCCGTGAGTATATAAAAAGGAATTTTTAGGCTTTTGTTTTTGAATTTGGGCTCAAAGTCTTCTTAATATACCTTAATGGGCTGACCCGGCCCATTAGATGGGTACGGGTGGGCTCATTAAGTATTTTTTCGATGACGGCTTCGGCTTTGACTTTGACTTCTCAGGGTTGACTTTTGTTGACTTTTTGACTTTGACTTTTGACTTTTGGCTTTGACTTGACTTTTGCTTCACCCTCTTTCCGTTCTCGTGCTCGGTTTTATCAATTTTTTTTGGTTTGTTTTTGTCCTTTTACTTAGATATCTGTTACTCTGCACATAACACAAATGCAACACAAGCATATATTTGGCATTTCATCGTCCAGTTTTAGTCATTTAGGCTCGTTTTTTATAGGCAAAATGTATGTTTAATTAAGAGTACAAAATCCCCATACTAAAAACCTATTGTCGTTGTCCTCACGCATGCCATAAGTATATAACACTTACATATACTAAGAATCTCAATCCTTTCTCAAATAATTACTCGAATAAGTAGCTAGTTGTTCGTCAAAGGGATGAAAGAGTATCATATGAGTCTTGAAAAGCCCGTTTTGACCAATTTTTTTATATTTTATACTAGACTACACTTATATTTTTGTATTTTCCCTTTTTCTTATTTTTTTTTGTACTTTTCTTTTTAAGCAACTAACTAACTTATGACTTTGTTATTTTCATAACCTTTCGGGTCATAGAACAAGACGCACTTCAATCCTAAAATGCTCAAAAAGATAAATTCATCGTTCTCGACTTTTTACTTGTTCCAAACCAAGCACAAAACGAAATCATCGTTAAATATAAGTAAAGATGGCTAACACTACTATATTTGTAACTTGTGAACTTTTCACTCCCGGACTAATTATTACATATTAGTGAAGTGCCATTTTGAATTTCAACCAAGCGATCAACGTTTTGCCAAAATTTCTTATGCTTCACGTTTCCACCCGAGTATGATATTAAGTTTGAAGGCGAGATCATCCATGTAGCGACTTTCGTCTTGGCACACCCAACCTTGCGTAAGTGACCAGGCTTTGAACCTCTACTAGTGACTAGTATAGGACACACGCTTCGGTTTCAAAAAACTCTTCAGGTTTCCCCGTTTAATTACATTGCTTATTTAGAAAAAATCACACTTAAAATGAAATAGTCTTTGTTCAAAGCATATTTTAAAAAAAGATTTTCCCTCTATTTATTTAATCACATAACATCACTCACTTAACATTAATAATATAACCATGATGCACAATCTTGTAACCTCGACCTTTTTGAAGCGCTGCAACAACGGTTTGCCCGAGCGGCAAGATGCAGCAACTCTTTATCCGGTCTCAGATTATTATTCTTTACTATCGGGCTTTCTTTGGAGGCTGCTAACATCGGTTGTGAGCCGACAAAGATGCAGCAAACTTTGTATTAGCCATATCAGTTTTATAATTATGTACTCATCGTTACTTTTCTTTGTTTCATTTTCATCATTTACATTTTTTTTTATTTTACTCTTTATTTTCACGATATATAGAGAAGACTTCTTTTGGGAAAATTTAAGTATAAATTTGACTAAGACAAATAATATTGATTGATACATCTCAAAAATGTCGATTTAAGTTTAATTTCAAAATAAGCAAGTATTATTAGTTACGGTTAAGAGCTTAATGGGAAAAAACCACAGAATTACACACATGAGCTTGTAAGATGGGAAATTCCAAATAATCTTGTTTAGCATCTTAAACTCATACTTTAACTCTATCATTCTTTCGTTTCTTCGCGATAGATACGCGAATGCTTAGTCTAAAAAGTTAAGGAACAAGCTAGAGCTCAACACGCTCGTATCGGTCAAAATTTATTCTTTATTCTACCAGCAGGATTAGAAAAAATTGTGGGACAAAAACACTATTTTATTTTTGAAATTTTAAAATTTTCTATTTTTTGGTATTTGGTGGTAAAAACGAGTTACACGAAAAACAACAAGATAAATGCTAAAACAACCGTTTAAACTTTATAGTTCCTATATCCACGGCAGTACTTCGATCTCTGACTGGCATTACTTTGACTTTTTCATTTAGCAGTACTTTGACTTTTTCGTGGCAGAACATTGACCTTTTGACTTGTATTTCCCAACAATTGAAGCTGAGGATTTGAAGCTCGAGTGATCGAAGGACAAAACATTGAGCACGAGAGGCTTCAAAATCCAGGCAATCCTGGACATATAAACAACACAAACACGAAACACGAGAAAGGTAGAGGCAAGCCTCTCACAACAACAAAACACTTATTCATTACTACTACTAAGATTATACTACGATAAGCATGGGTTGCCACCTACGAAGCGCTTGTTTAGGGTCAATAAGCTTGACCCATTCCCCGAATTCATTGGTCCTTGGGAAAAGTTTGGAGATCCGGGACAACCACGTGTGGTATGTCCTCTCCAAAGTAGTGCTTAAGTCTATGACCATTCACCTTAAAGTTTGGCTTGGAGGTTTGAGATAACTCGACGGTGCCATACAAAAAAACTTAGGTGATAGTGAATGGTCCAGACCAACAGGTTTTGAGTTTACCCGAGAAAATCTTTAATCGAGAATTAAAAAGAAAGACTCGGTTACCAACGTTGAAAACGCGGTTCTTGATTTTGGAGTCATGGATCCTTTTTGTTTTCTCCTTGTAGATCAAAGAGTTCTCATAGGCTTGATCACGAAGTTCATTTAATTCATTGAGTTGAACTTTGCGGTGATCACCAGCGGTCTTAAGGTCAAAGTTTGCATGTTTCAAGGCCTAATAAGCTTTGTACTCGAGCTCGATCGGTAGATGACATGCCTTTTTGTACACGAGCTTGTAAGGAGTGCACCCGATGGGTGTTTTGAAAGCGGTACGGAAGGCCCAAAGTGCATCATCTAGTTTATCCGACCAAGAGGCACGGTTTTTGTCTACGGTCCTTTTAAAAATTCTTTTTAAACCACGGTTGGAGACTTCCACTTGCCCACTTGTTTGGGGGTGATACACGGTAGAGAGACGGTGAGTGACACCGTACTTAAGCATAACCTTCGAGAATTGGTCATTGCAAAAGTACGTACATCGATCACTAATGATAGCGAGGGGAGTTCTAAACCGAGCAAAGAGAGATTTTAGAAATTTGACAACAACTCGGTCGTCGTTGGTGGGGAGCGCTTTCGATTCAACCCATTTCGACAAGTAATCGACCGCCACGAGTATATACTTGTTCCCTCGTGAAGACGAGAACGGCCCCATGAAATCGATACCCTATACATCAAAGATCTCGCAAACTTGAATGGCATTTTGTAGCATTTCATCACGTTGCGAGATTTTTCCCTGACGCTGACAAGAGTCACAAGATTTGACTAAGTCATGGGCATCACAGTAGATTGTGGGCCAATAGAAACCGGAGTCAAACACCTTTTTGGCGGTGTAGTTCGGGCCATGATGTCCCCCGATGGGTCCATTGTGACAAGCCTTAAGAATATCAATGGCTTCCTGGCCGTGAACATACCGCCGGATGACTTGATCCGCACAGATTTTGAACAAATAGGGGTCGTCCCAAAAGTAGTGCTTAACGTCTTTGAAAAACTTGTTCTTTTGTTGGGACGACATCCATTTAATTACAAAATTCCCCGCATGGTAATTTGTAAAATGGGCAAACCACGGGGTACTAGTATCACCACAAAAAGATACCATACCAAGTGTCTCGAGAGGAAATGTTTCATTTATCTCCTTTTTATCGAGCACACTTTGGTGAGGATTCTCTAATCAGGACAAATGATCAGCTGCGAGGTTCTCAGCTCCTTTTTTATCACGGATGATGATATCAAATTCTTGAAGGAGGAGAATCCACCAGAGCAACCTCGGCTTAGCATCTTGCTTACCAAAAAGGTATTTTAAAGCCGAGTAATCCATATACACTATGCTTTTGGACAAGACTAAGTAAGACCGGAATTTATCGAAAGCATATACCACGGCAAGTAATTCTTTTTCTGTCGTAGTGTAATGTGCTTGAGTATCCGTCATTGTTTTACTTGCATAGTGTATAGGCTGGAAATGTTTTGTTTTTTGTTGCCCCAAGACTGCACCTATAGCATAATCACTTGCATCGCACATTAGCTCAAAAGGCAGGTCCCAATCGGGGGCAACTAAGATTTGTGTTTCGGTCAATTTTTTCTTGAGTGTTTGAAAGGCTTCAACATACTCTTTGGAGAAGAAAAACATAGTATCTTTTTCAAGAAGTCGGGTCATTGGCCAGGCTATTTTGAAGAAATCTTAAATGAATCTACGATAAAACCCAACATGACCAAGAAAACTCCTAATTCCTTTGACGGTGGTGGGATGAGGTAGCTTAGCAATAACATCAACTTTCGCTTTATCAACCTCAATCTTGTTCTTGGAAATCTTGTGGCCAAGGACAATTCCTTCTTTAACCATGAAATAACTTTTCTCCCAATTTAGATAAAGATTGGTGTCTTCACAACGTTTAAGCATCTTATCCAAATAGGAGAGGCAACTTTCGAATGAATTCCCAAAGACCGAGAAGTCATCCATAAAGACTTCCATCGTTTTTTCGATCATATAGTGAAAGATAGCCATCATACACCTTTGGAACATGCCCTGTGCATTACATAAGCCAAAAGCCATACGACGGTAGGCAAACGTTCCGTAAGGACACGTGAATGTGGTCTTTTCTTGATCTTGAGGGTCGATGGGAATTTGAAAGTAACCCGAGAAACCATCGAGAAAATAATAGTACTCGTTTCCCGCTAATCTCTCGAGCATTTGATCCATGAACGGTAATGGAAAGTGGTCTTTATAGGTGGCTTCATTTAACTTATGGTAGTCAATGCATACACGCCACCCCGTAACCAATCGAGTAGGGATCAACTCGTTTTCTTCATTTTCGACAACGGTAAAACTACCTTTTTTCGGTACACAATGTACGGGGCTCACCCAAGGACTGTTCGAGATAGGGTAAATTAATCTGGCGTCAAGGAGTTTAAGAACCTCCTTTTTAATCACTTCGTGGATTTTTGGATTAACCCTTCTTTGGTGTTGGACCGCTGGTTTACAGTCATCCTTCATTAGAATCTTGCGTGTACAAAAATCCGGGTTAATACCCTTAATGTCAGAGAGTTGCCAAGCGAGAGCTCGTTTGTATGACTTCAAAACCTTTATGAGAGCGGTTTTCTCCTTGATACTCAAGTCTTTAGCAATTATGACGGATAACTTGTCGTCACCCTCCAAAAATATGTACTCAAGATGAGGTGGTAAGTCCTTAAGTTTGACCATGGGTGGTTCATCAATGGAAGATTTATCATTTTTAGGTTCAACGACTTTAAGTTCTTTTTGAATTTCAGGCAAATAATTTCCTTGAGTGGGAGGGGGTAATGATGGATCATCATTAAGATACGCTTTAAGAAGAAGGATGTCCCCCTCTGAGTCGTAATAAGAGTGATCAACTTTCGGTGAAGTTGGATCATCTTTAAGAGCGAGGAAAGTATCGACTTCCTCGAGAAGAAAATCACTATCCCCGAAGGGAGTGAGGGTTGGAGAAGAGGTAGAATTGATCAGGTCATAATAAGGAGTGGGATTGCCAATCGCGATCACATCAGATAAACCGAGAACTTCTTGAGAATACTCCTCACAAGCCATCTCAATGACGTCAATTCGGTTCGCCGTCATATCATTATAATTAGCCGAGTATCTCGAAGTTTGGTTAAGATTGAAAGTAATGGCCTTGTTGCTGATACGAAGAGTTAATTCACCTTCGTACACATCAATCAAAGCACGACCGGTCTTTAAGAAACACCTCCCGAGAATTAGGGGAACTCGGGGATCAGGTTCAAAGTCTACGACCACGAAGTCGGCTGGGAAATGGAACACACCAACTTTTCCTGAGACATCTTCGGCGATACCGATCGGTTGGGCAACCGAACGGTCCGCAAGTTCGAGAGTCATACAAGTCGGAGTAAGTTCCGGGAGAGAAATTTTTTTCCACATGGATAATGGCATGAGATTAATGCTAGCGCCAAGATCGGCCAAGGCTAAGCACTCATCCATTCTGGGAAATTCACACGGAATGAGAAACTTGCCGGGGTCTTCAAGTTTTTCAGGTAACTTGTTGAGGATGTAGGAACCTGATTAACACTTACACTTCATATTACGAACCACGAACCGAACTAGAAAAGAAATAAGGAGAGATGAGTTGATTTAGAGAGAGAAAGAGGAGAGAGAGATGAGAGAAAATGGAAAAGAAAGATATTATAAAAGTGAATCAACTACTTTTCCAAAGTGGAAAAGTTACTTATATACCCCGACACATTAAGTGACGCGCGGGATATTTAACTAGGATCCGGGCTCAAATTTTGCTTGGGATTAAACCCGAAACATATACAATATTAGATTAACTATCGAGCCCGATTCCCGATACTATTCTATTACAACGTTAACTAATTGATTGACTGTGACTAACATACATAATGGACGAACTTCATGTTCGATTCAATATTTTGAGGCTAACAATCTCCCCCGAAGTGAGTTCATTGATGACACTCCTTCATAAGATCAATGAGATTGCTTTTGTCATTAAGCTCATGTGGTCTTGGTCTTTCTCTTTGTTCTTAGTTGTAGGCTTGTTCCTTCATGCTTTTGTGATCTTGACTTTGAGCCTTTGTCATTGTCTTTATCGTCTATACCATCTTGCGATCTTGTGTCTTTGACCAACATGCTCATACTATGCCTCATCTTGAAAGCTTCAAATCAGAGTTTGCGAAAGTCTTTGTCTTTAAATCTTGAGCTTTCTTGATAGTTTGTTTTTGTAGAATGAGCATGAACATGTGGTAATGAATCGACTTTGGTTGAATGGGATACCGTCACCACCGTTTTAACCTGTAAGTTTACGTTAGTGATAATCGAGAAAATTGATTTGAAAATCAATCGACGTATTACTTATAAAAGCGTTTTTGTAATACATCAGGAGTTTTAAGCTTTTATCAAAATTCATCAGCCGTCAATTCATTTACTGGACCAAATCGATATCCAGTTATCACAAGTTTGATTCATATAGAATCTCGCAAGTCACCTACCAAGAGCTTGTTTGATGCTGGCTCAAGCAG